>VXBO01004076.1:658245-668651 GCA_013400135.1 Rhinoptilus africanus
CAACGCTGACAATTCTACGATTCTATGATTTTCTGCACGGCCACTTCACAGGTCCTTGGCTATTACTGGGCTGCTGCTCTGGGTCCTGCAACCCTGCCTGGGCAGCTAGTCTGCTCTAGCCCCTTAGTTTGATGCTGTGGCTTCAGACAATATGTGCCTCACCTCAGACTTCTGGATGATGATCACGCTTTTGAAGCTCTTCTCATTCATGTTCTGCACACTCAGCATGGTCCAGAGCACCAGGCTCCTACCCCTGTGGCTCCCATGAGCTCCTGCTTGCCGTACCACTCTGAACATCTTTCCTGCTGCTCACTGCGGCTCTCCTCCTTTCTTCTGCCCTTTTCTCTCTTTGCTAACTAATATACATATATCCCCCCCCAACTACTTGTAGGACTTATTCTACAAAAATCTGGCTGAGAACCTACATTCGTACTGGCAGGTACATGTTGAGGAGAACTGATATTGAAGAGCCAGCGATTGCCTGGTGTATCAGCTCTTCAGGTTCTCCTTAGACGATCTTTGAGTAGACTCAGCTTGCTTTTATTGGTGTACAGTTAAACCATTATTGTTAAACCATTATTTCTCCATGGGGCTTTCCTTCTGTCTGTTTTTTAATGTTTGACATACATACAAAAATTCTTCATCTGTTTTTTTTTTTGTACATCTTTTCCTATAGGCCGACCACATCTTCTGGCTGAAGATCTTCTTCACAGTCATGCTCCGAGACTTGTTGTCTGTCTTCAAAATGGCATAATCTGTAACAAATGTACCATGTAAGTAAGTTAAAAATACATTGATCTTTATTCCTACTCTGTCTGTGAATGCTTGATAGGCAAAAAATATTCAGGAAGCCAGCATCATAAAACTGTTGTGAGCATGAAAACTAAAATCCTACTGTTAAGCCAGTAGTATAAAATACTTGACCCCATAAGGACAGATAAATCTGCGTATCACATAAATTCCCTCTCTGGACACCAGTGCTCAGATTCACTGCTTCCAAGTAGTTCAGAATTTCACATATGTATTTTTTTCTTTCACATAAAGGTCTGTCTCAGCATGACATCATGGCATTTACTCCTTCCCTCTGTTGCAAGTCTATATTGAAGTTAACTGTAAATTCAGTCTTGAAACTAAGTTTAACTTGCAGAAGAATACATACTCTTCAAGGAATTTTATGGCATTTTTTAAGGTTTAGTTCTCTTTCAAATGGCCTCATTTAAAATACTAGACTATAAGGCAGTTCTGAGCACTGAAACTCATAACCTTTCATGTTTCTGCACGGACAGAAAGAAGCTGATGCTCTGATTAGTTTTCTACCCAAGTCTCTAGAGAGATAAATACAGCAAGGGAAATAGCAAAGACCTTGTTGTGCAATAATCTGTTTCAGTAAAGTCTGCTCTATAAGAAGGATTAAAGAACTGTGACCAGGATCAAGTCAAATGTGAGCATGATTGCTAGATAGGAGAGGGGAAAAATCACTATGACTAGTATTCTGCTGAAGTCTAGAAGCTTCACAGTGTCCTCTGTGCTTCTGTTGCAATATCCAAACAAATGCCTTTGTGTGCTGTTTTTTTTTTTCAACCCTATTGATTAGCTTAACCTGGTCGTTCCCCTCTGCCCCTCCTCCAGCCTCCTTTCTCCACTAACATTAAAGCTTTTTTTTTTCATAAAGGCAATTTTCAATGAGATTTGGTTGAATAAGTGCAATAACTTAATTTCTTTTGGGTCTGACTCACTGATGAACACAAATATCTGCAAAGGGTTATGCCAGGAAATATTTCCATTAAAAAAGACTTACTTTCTCTTGTCACAGATCATCACCAGACCAAGTTTTCCAAGTCATCTTCTCAGGTTGTCTCGGACCCTCCTGTGTAATATTGCTACAAGATAATCACTTGCACCTCAGCATCAACCTAAAAAGAGGTGTTTTCAGGCATCTTTTTCATTAAGAAATGGCAAAGCTTTCTGTCCTTGCCTTCTTGCTGGATTATGTTTGTGACAGTCCTATTTGAAAAGTACAAGTCTTAAATTGCTTACGGTCAGGCTTTATCTTGGAGTATGACAAGAGCACGAAACAGGATCTCTCTGGAACTACTAATTTATGCCATAGTTTACTTTCTGCTGAGAGACCAGAATAAATTAGTCTAATTTACATCAAGAGAATATTTAGTTTAGATATTAGAAAGAGTTTTGTCTCTCGGGTAAATGCAGCATGCACAGTTATAGAGAGTCTCGGGTTAATTTCATGCAAACAAATTGGATATGTGGGGGTCTGGAGACAGGGGACCGTGTCTTGGTACAAGGAGGGATATGAAGTTTTCAGCCTGGTGTCTGTTTCTGGCTTGCCTAAAAGCTCAATCATGAGGGTGCTAGGGTGACTTACCCTGGTGTGGCAGGGGGTTTGCTCTGGGACAGAGTCTTCTTCAGCTTGCCCTTACCACGCGGGTCTAGGACTGCTGTAGGGGCAGAAAGAACACTCTGGGTAGGTGCAGCTCATCCTGCGCTCTGGTAAACTGGGCTTTCTGTGCCCGCAGCCTCAGCCCCCCGACCCAGGGGAGGTGCGGTGGGGTGCCAAACTCCCCCATCCTCGGAGGAGGAAGCAAAGCGTCTCACTAAGGGCTGTCCTATGTGACCCCTTGAGCACCTTCTGCTTCTGCATTTGAATAGTTCCATTACACAATAAGCCAGGAAAAAAATAAAACTCCATAAATACATCACCTATGACCCTGGAAATGGTAGTTTTGCAGAACTGCTTTCCTGTGTTTTTCATTCAAGGCGTATTGTGCTGTTCATTACAGTATGTCAGTGTGACAGTAGCATTATTCTCTTATTTACAGTTCTTCCTTTCTCTTCAGCAGTGAAAATGAAAAGGAAATCAATGCCATTAAAGAGAATAATGACAAACTCACCTCCTGCAAGGTCTGCACTCATATATTTATTTTTTTTCTGAATTCTCATCTCTGAATGTGCTTGTACAGATGTGATGGAAGAATGGAGGAAAACTCCAGGAAAGCAACATGGCAAAAGAAGAAATACCATGGTAGGCTACTGTGCAAAAGGTTGAGAACAATCCAGTGTCCGGCATCCCCCTCTGCCCCCCTGGCCTTTACAAAAAACTGCTGTATGAATAGAAATGTCAGGGAATAGGCTCAAGAAGATCAAATTAAATGACATGGGAGACAAGAGGAACTAGTACCATTCCGTACCAATCAAACAACACTCAAACTTCAGTAACATCATTGTGTCTTTCGTTCAATCTGTGCATCACAGTGTGAAGTCTCAGATCAAAGAGCTGTTAAAGATCCACTGAGGAAGTTCTCCATCAGGCAAGACCCTGTGCTCTCTCACAATTTATTAAGTTGGAGCAGCACCTAACACTGAACTGTGCCAGCAGGGCAGTATTTCATTGACCTTTCTGTGCAATTCTGAACTAAAACCCTTCTATGAATTTCCAGATTGTGCGCAGAGCGTACAAGGAAAGGCACAATGTTTGGAAACCACTTGAGCTTTCAGAATTGAGAAGGCTGCAGTGTGACTATATTCTCTGCAAGAGCCTCGTTCCTCTGTGCCATGTCGCTCAGTGAACTGTATTGACTACTCAGTTCCTCCGGAGTGTGTATTTTACTAAAGAACGAAGCAAAAGGGATAGAGGGCAGTGTGTATATCCAGCATGATGCCTTTGTTTTAACGAGTGGGGCAGCCATACAGCATTTTGAGTTGCTGACTATAAAGGATGAAACAAATCCCATTTGCATACTACTCTCAGGGAGAGTTTTTCATTAGTGAGGTTCACCCTCTTTGTACTATATCAGTCACTACCTCTGAATCAACCCTGCTGGGCTGAGAGGAAGCAATTTAGATGGGCTCAAAACTGGCTCAGTGAGATGAAAATTTTCAGTGGATAATTACCAGGCCAATATTTCATAGGTCTGACTGCTTACTAATTAACATACCTTGACTAGATCTGCCTGCAGCCAGAGTAGAGCCCATTAAGGAGTGAGCTACCAAATTATGTAGTAAATACTGTGAGGTAACTTCATCCAAAGACAGGCTGCCTATGTGTGATATGGCTTGGAGGTGCTATATTTTGGCTGTATGAAAGGAAATCTAAACAAAGATGGAAAGGGGAAAGGTACAGAAGGCGGCTGTGAGTATGATCAGGGAGATGAATGCTGATCACCGGGGAGGAGAACAACATCAGGGCAGACAGTGATGGGTCTGGGCTTTAATCCGAGGTTAAACACGGAGAACACCTAAAGCAAATGATGATACTGGCACAGGAGCAGAAAGCGATAGGTTTTGGCACGGTTCATAACCATTACAGTAATGAAGCTGCACAGCAGCATCCTGGCCAGCCACACGCGCTTGTGGAGTCAGGACATCTATGATCCCCAAAGGAAAGAAGAGCATATAAAGGGCTGTTGTTTCCAAAGCGTGTGTGTGTCTTTGTGTGAGGTAGAGAGAGAGAAAAAAAGGGCTTAGTTAGTCTCTCTTGCTGAGAAGGAAATTGTTGAAAGAACAGAGTCTGCAATTGTCAGTGCAATAATTTCATTACAGCATATTCAGGTACCTGGTGGTGATGCTCCCGTTATACAGAGGTTGCACACCTTGCAAGGGAATTTATTGAGACTTTCCTAGTAAGCACTGCATCCTGTATCCTCAGCACATTTCATACATCATGGATGGTTTCCCCTGGGACAAAATATTTCTGTTTCAGCTGCATTACCCGAGAAATACACCTGCTCCTTTATGTAATCAGCACCATCTCTATAGAAGAGCAAGTAGCTACACATTTACCTGACATGGCAGATGTTAAACATGCTTCTAAAATGGCAAGTAACCACTGAGAATTAGCTTTGCAAAACCTTCCGTAAATGTTATAAATAAATAAAATAGGTAAAAGACACAGCTTTGTGCAGTTTTCTCTGTTCATTTGCATTTGTTCTGCTTGTGAGTAGCAAAGTCCTAGATAATCTGTGCACATGTAGAAGGGCATATGTTTTTACCTGCTTTTAACCTTTTGTCCTAAACTCCTGTAGAACCACTCTATGTTGGGCATGTATGTACATATGCATTAGAGAAATGCATTCATAAATATAAAGGTAGATAATTTGCATGTGTGTATGACTGTGTGGTATGTAACGTTGTCAAAGGAGGAGGAGAGAAAGCAGATTCACTGCCACTGCACCGCTGCTTTCATTGCTCCCTTCAAAATGCTGCCAGTTCTTCAATTTGATGGAAGGCTTTGCCGAGGAGCAAGATGGGAGTCACCAGCAGGTTGGTGGTTTTTTGTCTCTATGAGAGAGAATGTCTCCTGGCTCACAGTGTCTGAGCTCAGCAGTCACTGGCAACTGGGTGAAAAAGTATAGCCTTACCTTCTTCATAGTCTTGCAAACTTCGATCTTGCATGCAAGTGTGAGATCGTACCATAGTCTTGTTTTTTTCCCCTCACTACCTCAAGCATTCTTCATGTGGGAGGAGAGGAGAGGTGTGCTTAAGGACCTTAGCTGTAATTTCCCTGGAAACAAGATGTTACGTTCTCTTCTCACATAATAACACAATCACATTACAAAGAATGTGTATATATATATATATGTACACACTGTGTGTGATTTTATATGCACAGTATATATACATACAAAACTTTTTAGACATATGCACATAGACTCATATTTGTGTGCATACCCACATCTTTTTCTAAAGACTGGACACATATCGTTTTTAAATCAAAAACTATAAATGTTTTGTATTTAACTAATACAAAAACTATTTTTGTTCTATAGTATATAATGCTGATATGTGTGTTGGGATGCCACGTGTAAACATGCTTACCTTATATAAGGTATGATTGCATTGTTGTACTTGTGTATGATGTAATTCTGTAAAGCAGGAGTATATTTACATTTATCTATACTTCTAGACTAAGCACACCAGACATCAGGCTAAGTTGTTCTCAGCAGCTGGAAGCTAGTTTGAAAGCTAAGGCACTGCATGTGCTGTTTATGCATCACAGACACTACAGGAGAGAGAGACCTGATGTTTAAAATCTGTAGAAAGATGCTTCAGCAGCTGTGCTATCAGCCAGCGCACGTGGCGTTCCCTTGCTGCTCCCTTCAGCCACAGAAGACTGTAATTCAATAGCACGCCAATCCTTTGCTGCCTGAAGCAGCCAGGCAGCAGGCCCAGAGGCCCTTTCAAATCAGGGTTTTTACAGTTCTTCCTAAGCCCCAGGAGATGCTGGTGCTCTTCTTTGCAAAGACAAGCTAAACTGCAGCAACACAAAATTGTGGGAAGAACGGGTCAGGAAGAAGCTCAGCATAGCGGAGAAATGAGGACAAAAGCCCTACCTGTTATTGTATAGTAACACAAGTAATATGACAGTCAAGGAGACTCTCTCCCTTTCTTTACCATAGGGGAGTTTCTGGCCATCCTCACACATGGTCCTACTTCAGCCCTTCCAGGAAGAAAGAGTGTTAATTCCTGCCATCTCTGCTCTCAGACGTGTGTTTAGCTCCCCTGTGGCTGAGGAATGGTGGGTACCTCTCTGTAGAAGAAGTCTTCAAGGAGAACCTCACCTTCATGTGGGGACAGGAGAGAGCAGCCCATCAAGGCAGCATTGCGGAAACTCCTTTTCACCTCGAGGCTGCTTTTTGGAAAGAAGCAACCTCTGTTAAGGGTTATTCTGCTGTAGGTGCCCGTATCTGTGTGTTGCAACCCCTTTCTGACTGGAGAGCAGCAGGGACTCGTTTCTTTCCTGCATCTGATGTTCTTCATGGGAAATTAATAACATGTTTCTCATCATCACCCGGGTCCTCTCGGTGAGATGCCTCTCCAAGTGCTGTGATCACATGTTCATATAGGCAAGTTTGAAATTAATTTGCCTCCCCCATGTTTCATACAGGTTAAATTCCCGTTACTAATGAAATGAGCTTTCCAGCCAGATAGACTGAACCTTTAGTTTGCACTCTGTTTACTCAAAGAAGAGGTTAAAATGGTTGTCTAATAGGAAATACTGTATTTTCCTTTGTCTCATATGGCAAGTCGTTATGGCAAACCAGGAGCTCTTGCTACCCCATTGGGAAGCAGAAGTACCATTACACTGCTTGCTTGTTGTTATATGTGCTCCTAAGTGATCTGCCTGGAGAGGTGCCTCACTAGTGTCACTGGAAAGTGGACGAAAACCACCACTTTTGTTTGTCTGTGTTACATTTTGTACATATGTGAAAGATTGCAGGATGCAGAGTAGTGTGGAGTCAGAGCCATTCTGCTTTGTTTTCCAAAACCTTCTCTGTGTTTGAACTGTAAGCTATGATGCTTAAGCCCTTTCATAAAATCTGCAAAGACTATGGTCTTGTGAGTCATATTTGTGTTTCAGCATGATTTAAAATCTCTCCTCCACCAACTGGTTGAATAACTGGTACCGTCCATTAGCTGAACTTAAGTATGGCTTGATCAATAAAACATGAAATTCTGTAAGTACCTCGTGCTCAGAGCATGTAAGGCCATAGCAGAGGAAGTGCCTCTGATAAAAGGCTGTATTCTTATGATGGGAGTTTTCCAATTCTTTCCTTTCCCAATGCCTTCATTTTCCTCCTAGGAGCTGATTACTGCTGGATACAATGCTGTAAGCCTTCATGGTTGCGTTTCTTTTTTTGGGGGGGTTTTTGGTCATAACTTCTTGCAACGCACTGGGATAGTCACATTCCCACAGCATCGTTATGAAGAGAGGGGGGGCTGAGCTGGACTGAGAGCGGAGCGATCCATCCACCATCCACCAGCACGGCACAAAGTAACCCGGAGGGTCTCTTTCTGCAGTGCTGAGGGGCCCAGCCACACTGCTGTTGGACAAATAACAATAAATCAGGCACAAAGAGAAACATATTTTCTCGATTCTGTCATGCTCTCCCACATGCTCATCCTAATGCTGGCAGAAAGACCTACTCCTTCTTGGTTTTCAAGGGAGGTTTTGTTGGGTATGACAGTGCTGTAATGGCGTCTTGTGGATAATAGGTTTAGATGTGCCACAAGCTTTGTATTGCTGCAATGTGCTACAGTGTTTTACTTTATAGGGAGATTTTTAAAGATGCACCTCAACTCGTTTACTCCACTGGATGATCATAGATTTAAGAATATGAAAAGGATTTCTGAATGTTGATGGTTTGATCTGCTAGCTATCGAGTGAGTAGATGTTGCTTCTTTCTTCTCCTCTGTGATAGAATTTGTTACTTTAGCAGTTGGATTATGTACTGTTTTGAGTTTGGACTTGCAGGATTCTTCAACAGCAAAATCAAAATACCTAGTGGCTCTTCTGCCTGATTAAAGAGCTGCCGTGCTGTAATTCTAATTCTTTTATTAAAAATGTGGAATGAAACTATTTATGAGCCTGGATTTCCCCTGGTATCCAAGTAGCTTTTACAAGCTACTCCACAAATACTTCTGAAGAGCTCTGGTTCAATACTGAATTTGTAGAGAATTTCTCAGGCTCACATTGGTGCCAATATACACCAACATGTTTTTGTAGTTTTTGGCTTCTTTGAATAGACAACAAACAGCTTTTTGTTGTACTGGGTAATGGCTCTTCCGTGTCACCCACTGGGACGTATCCTGCCCCTCAGCTCTTCTCTTGACCTCACCTTTGCAGTGTGAGAGCTTGATAGTTGCCCTGCAGCAGCAGGGAGATGCCAGGTCTGGAAGGGCTACCGGCTCCTCCCCGCTCAGCATCAGCTGTGGGCGCTGCCTGCTGTGTCGCAACGGCATTGAGAGGTACCTGGTGATAAAGTTGCTGGTTACTACGGACTGTACAGCTAAAAATAAGGCAGACACAATTTTTTTCAGCTCTCACCGGAGCGTGCAAACTACTACCAGAAGTTGGCTACTTGGTATTTCCAGCCTCTCTGAGTTGGAGAATGAGTTTTCAAAGACTTGTCAGAATGTCGCTAGCTCTGCTTCACATGAGAGTGCCTTCAGTTTTTAGGCAAGCCTTCAGTTTAATGTGAAAGGTCAAATAAGCTTTGCAATGTCACTTCTTCAAAAGTGACATCCAGCCATGCTTCCAGCTTCTACTGGAATGCAAACACTTCCTTTGTTTTCCAGGGGAAGGGAAAGAAAAATCCATCTTTTTTTGTGTGTGTATGTGCTTAAACAAAGTGTCTGTGAGATAAACTTAAAAAATCAGGGTGGCTTTGAAAAACGTTCATTCTTTGTTTTCATTTTGTGTTTAGGATATTGCACAGGCCCATCAGTAAACAATTGCTCTCTGATTTCAATCTCTATTTTGTTCAACTGCACAAGTTTTATGAAAGTCACACAGAACTACGTGTACAACAAGATGCCTCCATGACAGAAAATATTAAGAATCAGAAAGATTAATATAATGGTAAAGTATAATGCAGTGCCAAAAATAACAGTTCTTTGAATGTAAGTTTAACAGATGAGTTGCTCATTCTACGGTAGTTGACTGTATAAGGCTATTTATGCATAAATCACTTAGTTCAGCCTGACTTCTGCATTGATGGGACATAATTGATCTTTAAAAGTTTTATGAAAGAATCACAGACTGTGAAATTAAAGGAGGTTCTGTTGTTTAACTTTGCATTTCTATCAACTGGCAGGAGTATCACAACAGTAGAAAAGTACCTGTTTTCTCCTGAGAAAGAACATTTCATAGAAAATATTAAATCTGTAATTATATTCATTTATTACTGCAAAATATTTAGTACCATGGTATTTTTCATTTTGTGTCTGGAATTTCTGTAATAAAAGCCAACCATATTGTGATAAATTGATTCACTTTCAGGAGGAATGATGGCAATATTTCATCAGCATCATACCTGAGTTGCAAGACTCATCTTTCAGAACAGCTTCAGACAACTCAGGCACTGGAGAGATTTGGGTTTTGTGCCTATGGGATACCTGCCTTGCAGCCTTCATGTGGCCTTTTTTAGGAAATTGGGTCTGGTCAGGCAGGGGTAATTGTGAAAATATTTTGCCTGATCTTATCATTTGGGAGCAAACGGGGAAGGGAAGAGGAATGGGTAGAACGACACTGCTCTTCCACTGGGCAATGTGTGTGTGATAATTGAATACAAATACACCCCAGCAGTGAATCCATTTCCTCTGGGAGCTAGGAAGGAACAATGGTCTCCTGAAAAGCAGCATCCATTCCACAGTATTCATGCTGGTACAACAGCACCTTGGTATTGACTGTCCTTGTGACAAAATGAAGGTATTAGTTGTTGCTCTACTAGAGATTGCGATTAAGGTGCTGACAGTAGCCTGCTGCTACCAGCACAGTTTTAATGTATGCACTGGTTTCCTCACCTTCTTTTGCATCTTAGTTTTGAAATAATCACTCAACAACTTAATCTTCTTTGTTTTCAAGTTTTGGTGGTTTTTTTTTTTTTTTT
>VXBO01004076.1:668678-753051 GCA_013400135.1 Rhinoptilus africanus
TTTTTGTAGGAGGTACTGTAATGAGTAGTCTCTGCACAGCCTCCCCTTTATTCCTCCAGCTGTTTATTTTTGAATATGTGTCAAATACTTCTTCTGCACATTTTTCCAAGACAGTTAATGCTTTGAAACTGGAAAAACAGGCAGAGAGCTGTAAGCCAGCCTGGCAATGGCTTTCGCTGCGCATTATGTAATTTAATGTGTATCAGGGCTGAACAGAAGTGGAAAAGGGGATGGAAATCATTCCCAAGGCCTATGTACTTTCATGGACATGAAAAATAAATTGCTTAACCTTTTAGAAGAGCCTCATGTGCTGCAGTGGCTTGCCTCAGACCCCAGTTGCAGTTGATGGAGCCCTACCTGTGATCTGAGCCTGCTGGGTTTGCAATGGCTGCGCACAAACGCCTCCAACGATTCATTATTGTCCTCTTCTGTGGTATTCCCAAATCCCTCTGGGCCCTCCTTGTGGCCGGTGTCCTGGAGACCTGCTGGTTCAGCCTTAGCCCTCCATGTAGGGATTGGAAAGCCAGGGTTGAGGACTCTAAGGAGGATTTGATGTGCTGTTGACAGGAAACCATCTGGGCCAAATGTACAGAAATGGGCCTTAAAGGTGCTGCATACAATTACTATAAATTATTGACACAGAATAGGAAAACTTACACTTAATGCATCAAACAAAACAGAACGAAAATAGCTGTCTCCTTCCCTCACACTTTTTGTATTATTCCTGTCACAATCTGAAATGGAGTTCCCACTGCAGACAAAATGATGTCAGAAGGGCTATTTAACCTAGACAGGGGTTTGTGTACACAAACACTGCAGTGAGTGATGCGGTGCAATCTGTTGTAAGCCAGACAGTTCTGTCTCTGGTTAAACCTTTATGCTGTCAGGTTGTATTTCCCTACTTTGCATGGCAATTATCTTCTAGTGTTGCTAGGTGGCTGCAATGCCCAGTCTGAGAGTTGTGGGATTTGGGACACTTGCTATGTTGTTCTCTGCTGCAAGAAAATAATTTTAATTTGCTAGGGTTCCTGCAAAGGCTTATTCTATGCAATGATCTAACCAGGCATATGAGGAGCACGCCCTCCACCTCGCCCTCCCAATGGATTGATGTCAGATGAAAGAAGAATGAGACGTTTTTCCGTAGATCTCCAGAGGAAGTCACAACAGACCTCTTCTTGAAATTCGTACAACAGGTACAGATGTCAGTGAGAGAGTTCAAAGAAACATAAAGTGTCACTGTATTGGGACTGGTGACTCAGCTATGGGGAAAAAAATATGATGACTCTGTAAATAGATGGGATGAATTATACCGAAGGGCTGTAGAGGTACTGGCAGATTAATAGGTGTAATTATCATAATTCTATGTGAATTGGTTGAGTAATGACAGTATATGTCAGGAAAGTGCAGAAGATCACTCCTAAGCCATTGACAGGCATCCAAGTAACTGGTAAAGAATTGTCCAAAAAGGAGGAAAATTGATGGTACTAAAGAGAAGTTTCAGTAAAATTACGCTCAATTAAGTGCACAGTTATGTGTAAAACATTTGCCTGAAAATCTTCCTTCCTCCCCTGATTAAATCCTGTGGCTGTATAAGCTGTGGACTAGCTCGTTGGAATAATTCACCACAAGTCATTTCAGTAACCAGCAGAAAAATAGGTGTCCTGTTAGTTTTTAATTTTATAATCAGGCCACTAAAGACAGGGGAATGGCCAAAACAGGTGGCAATGCTCAGGCTGTGCACTTTGCTCTTGGATCGGTGATGCTTGCAGCGAGCTTCCCAAAAGAGCAGGGTGTAACACGCTGCTGTTGCTGTTTCAGAACGATTCCTCAAGATGGACAGGTGGCGTTTAAGGAAGCTAATGGCAGGATTGACTTGGCAGAGAATGGCAGAGTCAGAAGACATATCACAGGTGTCCTTTTGCATAGGGACAGAGAATGGGACAGACATGTCCAATTACTGCACAACATTGCAGCTGTAGGAATACCTTCTCACCAGCCGCGTGCTCCAAGCAATGAGCGTGTACACCCTTCATCTGCCCAAGCAGGTGCGTTAGCAAGGAGAAGGCCGAGCTTTATCTTGTAAATGCATCTTCCTCCAGTTTCTGGTGTCGGCACATTTTGTTGTTTGTTGTGGTTGAGACTCAGTTAAAACATGACAGGCTTTGATAGACTGCCTCAATTGTTTTTTTTTCTTTCCTTGATAATACCTATTGTATTTTGCAGTATTCTGTAAAAAATGAATGCTGCTTGCCGATAGTAAGAACCAGCCAGAAGAGAAACATGACACACAGAGAAAATGGATATTGTTTATGAATTTGATAATGCTGGCTCAAATGTCTGCGTAAAAAGTTCCCTTTTGATTTTTTTCAGAATCACAGTCACATCAAATGGCTTTTAAGTTCTACCTCAGGTAAATTATTCACTTCCTGGACTTTACCAAAACTTTTAAACAGAGGTATAAAAGCAGAATTTACGATCTGCCAGAGGAGGCTCAGTAAATCCCAAAGGAGCCAGTGCCCTTTGAATGCAATGCCTTTCCAGCCTCTCTTTTCCAGGCTCTGCTTTCTACTTTCTAATTTGGCAATTTCCTCTACATAGTTCTGTTTTTGCTTGACTGAGCCTGCACCATGGGAATGAACTGGCTTTGCTTTCTGCGCAGCCAGGCTGAAGTTTCCTTGGAAAGCATGGCTGGGAGGCACTGACTTCACCACAGCATCCCTGCAAAGTGCATATTGCTGTTCTCACTTTACAGATGGGGAAATGAAAGCAGGGGGGTGAAGGGATTTGCCTAAGGCCACAGAATGAATCAGTTGCTTGTGTTGGATTAGTTACAGCTCTGGACTTCCCTGCTGCCAACCCTGCGCTCACTCCAGCATTCTGCACTCTTTCCAGTGCCACGGAGTCAGTTTTTGCCCTACTAGTGTAGAGGACGTGCAGGTGGCCTTACTCAAGACCAAAACCACCCTGCTGCAAATTGCTTTAAGAGATTTTGCTCTCCAAATGCAAGAAGGCAGCTCCAGAGGAAATGGTATCTGCTTGCATAGTTCTTTACACTGTGAACTTTGTGTCATTGCACAGAGGTTTTAATATCTTAATGGCATTTTTCTGATAATATTATATAGATTGACAAAAATGTGTTAGGTTAAGCCATGGAAGTTTAGATTTCTTTCCATATTCTTTATTCAGACACAAAAAATAGGAGTGTATGTCTTGACATACAAACCAAAAGCTAGGATAAAAGTAGACCTGCCCATCATACACACAGAATCACAGAATTACAGAATGGTAGGAGTTGGAAGGGACCTCTGGAGATCAACTAGTCCAACCCCCCTGCCAGAGCAGGTTCACACAGAGCAGGTTGCACAGGAACCCATCCAGGTGGGTTTTGAATGTCTCCAGAGACGGAGACTCCACCACCTCCTTGGGCAGCCTGTGCCAGTGCTCTGCCACCCTTAAGGTAAAGAAGTTCCTCCTCATGTTTAGATGAACTTCCTGTGTCAAGGTTGTTCCCATTACCTCCTTCCCTGTTGCTGCGGACCACTGAAAAGAGCCTGTCCCATCCTCCTGACACTCAACTTTTAAGTATTTATAAGCACTGATAAGATCATAGAATCGTAGAATTGTGAGGTTGGAAGGGTCCTTAAATATCATCTAGTTTCAACCTCCCTGCCCTGGGCAGGGACACGTCCCACTAGACCAAGTTGCTCNCCATGAGATAGTTAATCATATCAGGTAACTTTACTGAAAAGGACTGACACAGAGCAGGGCAACCATCCTACAAATGTTTCCTTCTGGACATGTTCCCACTTCTCGGTCTTTGGTTGGCTGACAAAGAGCAGGAAATAGTACAGCCAGGAGGGAGCATGTGAAGCCCAAGGTCATCTGTCTCCACCAGGACAGCTGTGTGTTTGCTCTAGCATCTGTGAGCGGGTTGCAGGAAAAGATACATCCAGGCACTTGAACATGGGAACACTGCTGTGCATAGATAAAAACAACAGAAAATGTGAAGTGTACAGATTTTGACAAGAAATCCAATAGCTAGAGCATGAAATGAGGTGCCTATGACATGCACAGGAACACCTATTGGAACAGTGCACGTTTCAGGAATAAGGGGGGAAGCAGCGAGAAGCCATAGAAGCACCAGAGAATATCTGAAAGGCAGAAATGCTTGGCAAGCAGAGGAAGGAAAGGATTTGCTTCTGCAAGGTGTGGAGCAACCTTAATACCCACTGAGTTCAGGGGAAGAAGGAAAAATCCTGCAGTCATGTCTATGTCAAGTTTGAAGTGTCTTAAGTGCTTCTGAAACTTCCTTCTTATAGTTACTGCCATTTCACTGCAAGCAGCTTAATGTGAGCAGATCCACTGCACTTTTTTTTTTCATCTAATCTTTGCAATGCCAAATTGTTATATCTCTCTGATCATGTGTTCTGACAAAGCTCATCCTGGAGTCTACAGCAAAAAAAGGTGACTTTTGCTGCTGTCACTTTTATTGCCTCAGTGAATGATGAGAGAATTTTCCATCCCTGGAACCCTATTTCTGGCTGGCCTGCATAGTAATGTCAGCTCTATAATGTTTTGCTCCCTAAGAATGACATTATTAAAATATGGCTTCGGTAGGATTCTCTCTGTAGTGAGGATTCTCTGGTAAAACAACTTTCTTTAAAAGTGTTCGTCTTCAGGTCTGTACAAATGCTTATTATTGTTTGTACACACGAAAAATACAACTATTCAGACTGCATGATCATTTTGTATCCAGGATATAAAAGATAAAATGTTCACCTGTGTCCATAAAGAGTGACATCTGCTTCCTTCCTCACCTCCATTTCGGTCAGTGGGATGTGAGCAGGGAGGGTGGGATCAAACCCTAGAATAGCCAGAGGAGTGGCACTGCCACATGCTGCAATTTAATTTTCATTGCTCCCAGCTGGAATGGCGTGTATTCCCCCGTGTCTGCAGATGAGTGGTCACCCTGAAATTGCCTTGCTCCATGTGGCTTTTTTCATAGCAGTGAGAGAAGGCAGAGCTCTGCTTGAAGAACAGCACTCCATCACACCTGTGTGGACTTCTGACACCATCAGGATGGTTTTTGTTTGTCAAGCAGTCAGTGCATTGCATGGAGGCAAAGATACATCATTCCTGGCAGATGTAATCTTGCTCTGCAGTCCTGTTTTAAGCAGAAACAAAAGGAGTCTTCATTTCCATTACCGCACTGTTATGAAACGTGAAAAAAACACAAAGCAACCAAACAGTTGAAAACTTCATGTGCACAGTGTTTATAAAGCAAACAATGCAGATGTTTTCCTTTTTTGCAGGGTGGTGTATGATTAGCTGCACATTAATGTAAGTTGTTTATTCAAAAGGGGATTGAAGGGCTGTTCCTTCTAGTCCCCCTCCATGTGCACAGGCTTCTGATTTGGCGTAGCAGGACTGCAACATGCAGTTGGGGGCCACTGCTCTGACACAGTGCAAGTTGTAAATCACAGCCACTTCTGTGGGACAGATTCTCAGCTTGAAATCTGGAGATGTGACTTCTTCAGCAGAAGATCTGCTGCCATTAAATAGGTGAGATTAACTGACACAAATCTGAGTAAAATATTGTATAAGTCTGCAGCACATCATACACAAGTGTAAGTGTGTATATATATGTGTGTATGTACACACAGCTATGAAATGCAGTGTTTGGAAGTAATGTAATGATTACGCTGTTATGTTAAAAGTCATCCAATCCTTAGAACTTTACTGCACAAAAGTCAGGATGATTTCAAAATTCCATTGATTAGATATATTTTCCATTATATATTATTATCTCTATATAGCATCTGGGACAAATTTATGAAATGGTGTCAATTTGTTGTGGGCCAATTCAATTTATACATGAAGCACTATTTTACCACAATGCCTGTTTCAAAGAGTGGTATTTATTCTTTAGTAGGAATTTCTAGAGAACCTATTTTGTGGGTTTTATGCTTTTTTTTTGAAAAAAATAACCAAGTTTTTTCACTATTCTTGTTTTTGTACAAGTCTTAAATTAGAATTTGGTCAAAGGCCACCTTCTAGCCCCAAAGTGACTGTGGCTTTGTAAAATACAGTGCTATGAACCACTCTCATTGCCAAGTCTTGACATGAAATTCATGTTGAGGGTTGAATGCAGGCAGCCCTCTGGCCATGCATGGGGCTGCTGACATGTTTAGATTAATCCCTTTTGTTTTCATCAGGGATGCAACACGGTCTGTCACTTACTTCCAGAAAGTGCTGTGTTTTGCCACAGTAGCTCACTGCTGGGCTGCTGTTTCAGGATGACAAAGCAGGGAGGCAGAAAAGCAGCCAAACAAGTGAAATGTCTCAAAGCCCAGAGAAGCCCTTACATTCATGGGAGCATCACACACCTCTCCACTGTTATTATTATTAGCAGCAGCAGCAGGCCCTGAGGTACGTACCAATGCACTCAGTGCTGTACTTTCAGAAGCATTAATACTTTTTTTGTCAGAGGCACTTCTGTCAATATAATTGTCCTCGTGGTGGTGAGCAAGCTGCAGTCAATCAGTCTTGAATACCGGACACACTGAAATAACAAAGTAAAGGAGAAAAGGAATAATTTTTGTAGATGGAATGAAGAGCAGATGTTAAAATTGCACAGACAAGATAAAGTGGAAAGAACAAGAAAAGAACAGAAGGAATAGAATAGAAAATAGTAGAATGGAATAGAATAGAAAAGAGTAGAATAGGATAGGGTAGGATAGGGCTCAAAAGAATAGAATAGAATAGAATAGAATAGAATAGAATAGAATAGAATAGAATAGAATAGAATAGAATAGAATAGAATAGAATAGAATAGAATAGAATTGAAAAGAAACAGTAAGTGGACACAACCCACATATTTTTTTAATCCCTATTCACCTGAAAGGACATGCATACTAGTACATATACTCTCAATTATTTTTTTAATTTTAATTTTTTTAAATAATATTGTTGCTACATTGGTATTGTGCTCAGCCGTGCTAGCTTGCAATTAGAAGAAGTCTGAGCTCCAGCCACTCTATGTCAGAGAAGTAATTTTTTTTTGAGTTTTGGAAACAAGGCAGGAGTTTGGTGGGTTGCTGAAGGGGAAAGTTATCATCTGTGGCCTTTTCTTGTAAGAAGCAGTGTCTGAGCTGAGTAATATGGGAGAAGTAATGTCCAGTAAGTAAACTTGAATTTTATGGCACAGCTCTTGCTAATATTGGGAAGAGAAAGTTAGATGCTAAGAAGCAGGAGGTACTGAGTGGAAGGCATCCCATAGTAGTGTTGAGGCAGTATCAAGTGCCTTGTTAGTCAGAGGCACTGAGTTTTTAGAGTGCATAAATGCAAGAGATCTAGAGCAAGCAAGGAATATACAAAGTGAGTCATCTGTTGTCTTGTGCCATTTATTTCTAGATTTTGTGTGGTTAATGCATAATACTACTGCCTATTCTGTTCACAGTTTATATGTGTTAGGTCGTATGTTGTAAGGACATAGACAAACCTTTCAGTATAACTATTTTTTATCAATAGTTTGTTATTTGCCAATGTATAAGATCTTCTGTGGAAATAATTGCTTGAGAGTGTTTTTATAGGAATGTTCTTGTCTTATTCAGTACTAAAGTAATTATGATTATTGCTGGAAACTTCTTAACAATTGATTTATGTAAAAGTAATGCATTACCCTTGATGTGATTTTGCACAGTCTCTGAGAGATACAAATGAACCTTGAGAGCAGCAAGTTGAAAAACCTTGATTTGCAGTCCTGTGATTTCCCGCTATTTGTAGTGGTCTGTTTGCACTGGTGCAGTAAAAAACCACATCCAAGTAATAGAAGAGAGTCTCAAATAATGCAGTCTTCGGGCACATATTCAAATTGCCTTACATGCTCAACAGTCATTTTTGGCACCCTTTTCTGAAGAAATAACTATTATTGAACTCTCAGCCTTATTCCAAATGTGTACTGCAACGAGCCCTGGAAACCTCGTGTAGATGGTGTTAGAGAGAGTTATTACACAAATGTTAATCCAGGGGATGTCTGGGTGTGGAAACGCTGAGGCAACATCATGAGAAGGGTTGTGAGAATAAAGCGTGTTGATGGCCTGCAAGATCCTAGCACACATCTACCTGCAGCTTCCCGCCAAGACTGGGAGACAAAGGACAATGANTGTTTTCTGAAGAAATAACCATTATTGAACTCTCAACCTTATTCCAAATGTGTAGTGCAACGAGCCCTGGAAACCTTGTGTAGATGGTGTTAGAGTTATTACACAAATGTTAATCCAGGGGATGTCTGGGTGTGGAAACGCTGAGGCAACATCATGAGAAGGGTTGTGAGAATAAAGCGTGTTGATGGCCTGCAAGATCCTAGCACACATCTACCTGCAGCTTCCCGCCAAGACTGGGAGACAAAGGGCAATGAGTAAATCGTGATGGAGGTGGAGACGGGGATGGAGAAAAATGACAGTTCCAAATGGGTACAAAAAAGTGTATCTAAAGCTAGCACATGGTCCCCAGCATAAGAGGAACCTGGAAGTGAGAGGGACTCAGCAGCTGGTGTGCTTTGTCTCCCATGTTATTACAAGGACTCCTAGACACAGCACTTGCGTATAGCTGGCCTCTTGCTTGGATTGTGGACAGATGACTTGGGCTCACACATTTTAGTGTTGTGAGTATGTTGGTATGAGAAGGTGAGTATGAACAAATGAAATTGGTTTTGTTTAAAAATAAAATCGCCTCCTCCTCCTGTAAGGTCCTGAGCCGTGATTTCCTATGTGGCTGCTACAATATTGCGACATTATTTCCTGCAGTGTTGCCTGCTGTTCTGCAGAATTAATGTATTCTGTAGACAAGGAGAAAATCAGGCTCTATATTTAAAACAATGCACTTATCGTGCCTCTTCTTGCAAATTATACATTGCAGTAAATGTGCAGTGTACTTTTAAAATTTTGTATTGTATTTATAGAGAACTTTGGAAGAAGTCATAACGAGTGTGGGTGGATCCTGTAGGAGGTGATTCAAATACATCTGGTTGTGGAAGATGATGGCAATAGTCTTCAGTACAAACGTACAAGGGGCAGACAGCAACCTGAAGAACAAGACAGGTAGGAAGAAGGTGCAGGGTCATTTATGTCTGTCTGTCAAGGAGTGACACAGAGTGTGGCTGGGTTAATGATGGGGAAGACCATGCGGAGAACTGTTTGTCCAAGGGATGGTAAGAATATACCACGCTTGTAGGGGAGGTAGTATTTCACTGTATAGAGGAGTGGCAGGAGGATGCATGTCAGGAATAACTTAATGGATGACATGGTCTGAACTGGATGAGATAGCATGGCTTGGAGAAAAGAGGAGATCAGACAGCTTTTCAGAATCTCTTTTCCATGCTTCTGTGAAATAAACCTGCCTTGGTTTGGGGTAGAAGTGGATAGGACACATATATGAACAGAAAGAGACATAATAACTTTTCTAGTCCCAAGAAAATCATCCAGGAGAATTAAAGACCACTGAAAGAATGATCATTTCTTTGAAGAAGAGATGAATGGAGGGGGAAGTCACCTTTTAATGGAGAAACTGGTTATAGGATTGGATGTAATATGAACCAAAGACTCATACACAGATTGTGTTACAGAAAAATCAACCAGTTTCTAATTCACAAAGTTGAAACAGCACAAGACTTAAGGGCAATACTAACACTTCCTTACCAGCTCTGCTGAGTAAACCCTAAGGTAACACCATACTAGGGTGGACAGGATTGTCCTGCATATTTGCTTCTGTATGGGGCTCCTCGTTGACATAAATCTATAGAATACCTCATGAACATCTCAAGCCTTTGGTGCTTCAGAGGCGTTGTGAAGCAGTGAACAGATTTGACAAAATGGAGACAAAAGTCACCACTATTTTGGCAGCTGTAATTTTCCTGAAAAATTTTCTTTCATGGTAGAATGGAAAGGTGACATATTTTTGTTTCCATTTGAGCACTGATTTGCAACTTAAAATTTGATGGTCAATTGCCTGTGTCTCAAAGGGTCTGAAAAAGACAGTCACGGAAACCAAGCTGAAATAGGCTTAAATTTGCTCTGCAAGAGTCTCCACATTTCTCTGAAGTTTTTAGGGATTTACAGGTTGAAAACGTCTAACTTAAAATGGTACTAGAGAAACCAGACCATGTGTCTGATTTTCCTCTAGCATTTGCAAAAGGAATCTAAATGAGGTCAATAGATCTGCACATTCATTTTGTGATGACAGGAGATTTTATTTTTCAGCGGTATGCCAAGAGGATTGAAATAGAATCAACGTAAGAAAACCTGCAAAGTTTCCTATATTCATTGTTCTGGATGATATAAATACATAAGTTAAAAATAACGTATCTTGTATTTCTCTTATTTTCAGTTACTGTTGCTTGTACCTAGAATCATGACAATGAATGAATAATTAGCAAAAATATTAAAATGTTGTTTTTCAAATCTCCTGGTAGATATGATCAAGCTGGAAGGGAAGATGCAGGTCATTTACTTTACCCAAGACAATCTGATAATTTCTGCTTTTGTTTCTCTTCTACTTACCTTACTCACCCTGCAACTACAGCACAAAAATACAGGAACATTCAATTTTGCCACTCTTTATTCTAGATTCTAGAGTCTCAATTCTAGATCCCAGAAGTTTACAGGCACTTAGGCTGTGTCTGTACTAGTAAATTAAGTGTGTTCAAGACTGTTGTCTGGCACTGAGACTGACTGACTGACTTGAAATAACCTTCTAATAATTCACTATCAAAATCTTTTCTTCACTACCCAGTGTGCCCAGTGAGCATCATTTTTGGCCTGTGCTAATCCCTGATTAAGACCAGAAATTGTCTGGGAGCAGAGGACAGACTGTGCCAGTTCAAATGATTCCCCGCAAAGATAAAGGAGTGCCTGACTGTATTTTCTGTGACTGTTAGGTTAACTAGCATAAATATATTGTAAAGGGTTACATAGTTCTCCTTTGAGGTGCCTGTTTTACAGAGGAGCAGTCAAACTGCGCAACCACCACCACCACCACAAAAAAAGGGCCAAATCTGAGTATAGAATTCAAGTCCTGACCTGAGCACTGACTTTAGTTTAAGCGTTTCACCTGCTGTGGCCCTAGACTGCTTGTTTGTACCCTCTTCATGGTTTACACTGAGTTTGTCTGCTCCACATGGAATTTATCTGGGAATATGTGTGAAGACATTTTTCTGTCATCCACACAGGCTTCCTTGATGTACACAAATTATTTCCTTCTGTGTGATCTTGCATGTCTTATATTTTTAAAAAATATATTCTTTTCGCATAAAATATCTTTCTAGGACTGTAGCTACTTTCTTGAGTCTCTTGTGATGCTGGGGATCAGACAAAACTATTATCAAAGTCCTACTCATTTTTCATTCTTTTTCTAATATCTTTGTTCAGGATTTGATAACGCTTTTTACTGTGTCAGTTTTGACGTGAAAAGGGTAAAGGGATGAGGGAATTAATCCTTCTTTAAAGCCAAAAAGGACTGTAAATCCCATAACTAGTGAAGTAACTATTCTTCTCTTGTTTATGGGTTTTTTTACTTTTGAAGTGTTTGAGATACGCGTGCATCACGCTGCTCCAGTGAATCCTTTTTGTATTTGGAATCACCAAATATGTGTTTTGCTCTTCGTGTGATGCTGAGTACTTGGGCTGTCATGAGATGGAAACCATTATGCGTGGATGGTTTCAGAAGCTGGATTCCCATGGAGCTCCTTGCCCATTGGGAGTCACAGCCTGCTTCAGGGAGAGATGTCCTCTGTGTGTGACTCCTGGCTCTGGGTTGTTGCATGTTGCTGTGTGCACACAGACTGCAGGTAGCCGTGTTTGTGTGAAGGAGACACTCTCTCACTATGTGGGCTGCTTTGAGTTCTACTGTTGACTTCATCTCCAGCCCAGCTCCCTAAGCCTTGCTGCTCTTCCAGCTTCAAAACTCACTTTATGTTAGCTGTGAACTCTTGCTGACCTGCCTCTTCACCGTTTTCATGGTACCTTTGCTTACAGTAGACAAAGCCTGATTTCTTGAGCTTTGCCAGGCCTTTGATGATTCCCTTGCTTTGACCTGCCACGTGTTGTGGCTCCTGGGCTGCTGACAGAGTCTGGGCTCCTGGACACAGCATCTGCCTTCAGGTGGGGTAACCAGCCAGCTGGGGGACCATGGTCTGTCCCCTGCAGCATGCCTACCCATCCTGTACAGTCTCCTCCTCTGTCGTTCTGCATAGTTGGGATGGGTTTACTAAATCCATTTTGGTTTGGTTTTTGCCATCTAGGATGGTGTGGGGAAAGACAAGCTGGCAGATGGGTGTGTTGAACAGGCTGCAAACCCCGTGTGGTAAGCAGGTTTTGTGAATCCATCCGGCGACGTGAAGATTTCCTGGTAGGGAGAAATGTGCCCTTTCACAGCTACGAGTAAATTATTTTTCTGACTCCAGAGTCAGGAATCTGCTTTCCAGTGACACACTGTTTCTGTTACTAATCTGGCTGTGTCTGGCACCGTGGTATATGAACAGCATGGAAATTTTACATCAAGAAAAATCTGACACCAGGCCAACACTCAATCCTGTCTGATCTGGACACAGTACAACAGGGGATCTTGGGAATTTAATCTGTTGCTGACAGATTTTCCAGGATGCCTTACATTTAAACCAAAATCAGAAACCTAAATTCAAGCTAGAATCTGCTTGTTCCTCAGTTTTTTTAATTGTAATTTATGTACCATTTGTTTATTAGTATTTTTCAAAAAGACTATGAATCCCCTGCTTTTGTGGGAAGCCTTGACATCTATTAAGGTACTGGGTGAGCAGATCCAAGTGCTGGTGAAAATTTTCATGAATGTAGGAATCTATTCATACAGTCCAAAGCTAATTAGTGTTTTGTGGCAATTGGCAGTTTTGGACAGGACACAATCCGGTCTGAAATTGCTGCAACTTTCCCTTGAGGGTGTCCTTTTTCTGGGAGTTACTGTAATGTCAAATATCAGAAATGAGCAGAGCAACACTTTTTCCTCCGTGCTCCCCACTTCTCTCCTGAGAATGTTTGACGGCTTTTTAGAAGAACACTGCAAAAGTTACAAAATTAGGACACAGACTACCAGGGATATGGTTACCCATACAACATTTCGTCTCCTATACACAGTGATATGAACTTTAATGACATAACCATTGATTAATGCTTAAGGGAATACAGTGCTGTTGTGGAAAACTGGGTTTTATTTCTGCCTCTACCAGAAAACTGCTGCGTGGCACTGGGTAAAGTCAGTTAAATCATTAAGCCATGAATGTGTTCCCAGTGTGTTACACCAAGGGACAAATTTGCTAAAGTGGATAACGCTTAATGTCTCCAGCTATGCCTGCTGGAACTCTGCTTTGAGCTTGCATAAAATATGAAGGATTGCCCTCCTATTTGGTTAAAGTTGTGAATGAGCAATTAATGAATGCTTTTAACTTTAATATCTGTGCCTCAGGTTCCCAACTATTCTGTGAAAAAAGAATGGCAGCTTTCTCACAACAACCATATTGTGGAGAGAAATTAATTAATGCTTCTAAAATGCTCAAATGCAGTGCATCTCAAAGGAAAAAACCAGAAGGAAATAAATAATTTTGTGATCTTTGCAAAGGTTTTGTATACATGTTTAATAAAAAAAGGGAACGAACAAAAACCCTGAATCTCTCCTCTCCTCTGGTTGTTTGGATTTCCCTTTTTCTTACATTTATGTAGTAGCATGCATACACCCGTATTTCTAGAATACACTACTTGCATCACCCTGTGTCTAGTTGCATGAATCTATTCTGCAGTGAAGGTAAGGCGACAGCTACAAGCAGCATTTTTTTACTAAAGTATAACATACTTGGTCTATAGCCTTAAATGGCCTGTCTTAGAGCTCTAGAAAACATTCTTAGCTTTGCTTCTATTTTCAGGATTAGTGAGAGTTTCATAAGCACCGTTTGTATGTGGTTTGAAATAATTATTTGAATCCTGGAATGACTCAAGCTATTATTTTATCTCATGTTACTGTAAAATTTCTTGTTTTGGTTGTGCTGCAGGAATGTTCACTATTGTTGTTGTAGTTGAGTTTATAACAATTACTATATTGTTTTAATTGACAGGAAAATCCATTTATATTATAAGGAGCTGTTTTCTGTTTCAAACTGAAAAGAGAGTTCAATCCTAGATGGCAGGTGGGTGAAATGAGATATCTATGAACCAGTTCCCTTAATCTCTGAAAGTAGATTTTAGATGTTTAGAAAATGTATACCTACGATATGTCCAAAATAAAACAAATGGGAAATCTAAATATGTATTACTAAGAAGCAGTAAAAGTTTTCTGTGCTTAAAGAACAGCTTGCAGTTTTACATCGAAAGAATAGCTGCAGCAGAAGAAAGGTAAACTAGAAATGCCTTAGAAAAATAAGTAAAACTAATGAATTAGATTGGACTTGTTTGACTGTTTGGGTAGTGTATAAAGACCTAAACATTGCAAGAAAACAACTACTGACAGATAAAACCCCTCCAAAACCATGAGACCCTGACCTACTAACAGTAGACTGTGGTCTTGCATTCAGAAAGCTGATTCTGGAAATGTTATATGCAGAAAGAACCTGTGTTAGCACTAATCTCTTAAAAATCAAAGTCGGCAGCACAGTATCATAGTTGCAAAATGTGTTATTTCTGTAGAGAGCTTGGTCAGTTTTTTCACAAGGCTTAATATCTCTTCTTGTTAGGAGCTAAATCCAGTGGTTTCTAACTGTGAAGTAGTTCTGTGATAAATTCTTACAAGATTAGAGGGACTACTGTGATACAGCACTTTATCAAATTAATACAGTGACTATTGTTTCAGTTAACGTATTGCATTATTTGCTTCACTTCACTCCCTAGCACTTTTTTCTCTCTGAAGGAAAGCTAAGTAAGCAGTGTATTACATCAATTACAGCATGGCATGCACTGTAGTTTGGTGTGTGGGATTTGTTTATCTCCTTGTTTTTCAATACTTAACCTTATGGTTCAAGAATCATTATGTAGCAAATTAATTTTGGTTTATATGCTCTGTGTGTTTTAAGTCTGCAGCATTATCTCTCTAGAAAAATTACTTTTCTGCAAAACTGTGATCATTTCAGCCAGCACAGGCCACACTGAGATCTGGAAGATTATTACCTTATTTTGGGTCAAAGGAGAACAGATGTAGCTACTGAATTTAGGGTCGAGAGGGGACAGATTTGGTTACAGAAGACAGTCATACCTTAGCTTCTTCAAGACTGTACCAGATACTTGAATGTTATTCAGGGACCTTTAAAGGACAGAAATAATCCACATTATTTTGGCCTAGCACCTTTAATTATTGGAACTACATGTTAAAAGCTCTCAAGAAATTAATAAAGTTTAACGCCCCTAATTTCTTTTGACCAAGGAACTGTTGAAAAATCAGACTACAGAAAACTGCCCTGTATACAAAGCTATTTATTTTCCCATTTTCTTGTTTGCTGTGGATGAAATTTCTTGCTAAGATGATAATGCTTTTAAAAATATATTTTCTAGGAACCTGTAAATACAGCTTCTGGGTTTTTCATTTTCTGCTGTTTCAACACACTATTGTGAAATAGTCATTACCTGACCATTACTTAGATTTTAGTGAGATGGTCATTACTTGAAATATAAATGTAACCTTAAAAATGTACATTTATTTTGAAAGCTGAAGTTCATTGTTCTGTCTGAATTGATGCATTTATTTAGCTTTCTGGAACACTAAAAAGGCATTTTCTGTATATGTACCTAGAACTTCTGACACAATACAAAGCTTAACCTAAGTGCAGCACTGAAAGTCACCCCTGCTGAAAAATCATTCTTTTGAACATTTCTGGTGTCCTCTGTCTTACTACGTACAAAGTTCTGGAAAAAATAGGGTTATGCAATGTAATCTGGAGGTCACCAGAGCTGGGCTGTTTCAAGCAAAGAGGAAAGTTTGAATTTCAAAAGCCTGGAGCCCCCACCAAGAATGGGCTGCAACATCCTCCTTTAGTTTCAGTCTATAAAGCTCCAGGCTGAATCCCCCTACTAATTCTAAGTGAACAAAGGTGGCCTCAGAGAATAGTCTCCTCAAGTAAGCCTACAGTTGGCAATTAATTTGAGTACCTAACTTAACCTAGTCAAATGCAAAGTTCTACCTCTAAGCTATTCCACCACCACTGTGTTTTCTTTTGGCTAGGTGTAATTAGAAGAATGACTCTGTGTGTAGCATTCCTTTAGGATTCTTTCACAATAATTGCAAGACTATGTGTCTCTCCTTTTGAGGGGAATGGTGGAAATGTGAAGACTGCCAGTACTCAAGAGAGTATCCTTCCGCTCAGAACAGACCCATTCCTGTCAGAGTTAAAACAGAGCTTGACTTCTAACCTGTAACAAGGCATCCAGCCAGAAAAAAAATCCAACCAAGTTACAAAGAACCTCCAAAGAAGCAAAAGAAACTTCTTTTTTCCCCTGTGTGAAACATAAGGGCACTTAGACCAAAAGAGTCAACATTATATGTAATGAAACTCTCAGCTAAGAATATGATAATCCTGTTAATGCAGCAAAGCATAAGCACATTAAATGGTCTAATAATTTGTCATCCCAAAAGAATGTGGATCAAAACTCATGGAAACATGATAATAGATTCTGATACTGATATATGAACCTCTTCCAAAATGTATAATCTCCTCCCCTGACATGCAAAGAAACTAGTGATTATAACATGTTCATGAAACAGATGTGAGCCTCTGCAATAACACGTTTCTTCAATTTGGTTAACTGCTTTCTCTTTGCTTATATACATCGCGATTGATTGCTTTTTCAATATATTGGAAACGTATGTCTGAAACTACTGTTCATACTAACGGCAAAAATGGTGGTTTAATATAAACCACTTTTTAACAAGGACTAAGTAATATAGTGCAAAGAATAGTGGGACAGCCTCCAGTGACTGTCCTGTAAGGATGGTATTTCATACTGTTTTAAGCTGGAAGGTGCTAATGGCCACTATCAAATAGGTCTTCCCTCTCAAACTATGAGACATCTTATTAAAAGTAATGAATACAGTAAGGACTCAGGTTGAATTTAACTAAGGTGACTGAGCTCCTTTTTGCAGTGAGACAGCTGTAGATACTGGGGATTACTGCCTAGTTTATTGAATTTCATGAGAGCTCTGAGGGGAGTTCCTGTGTGGGCAAAAGGGCTCCTGTGCCTTGATGTCCTGTGTCTAGCTGATGTAGATAAAAACCAGAAAAAAGAGTTCAAAATGTGTCTTTGAAATAAAGGAGGCAGAGATTTGGAGGCAATGAACTCACTGTTGAGATAAAATCAGGGTTTCTCTAAAGAAACCAGAAAAGAAAAAAAGAAATCTTTTTCGGAGGGATGTAGAAGTAGAGTGTGAAATGAACGGATTTATGTCAAAGCAATTACTGAGTCGAACAGTAAAGTCCTCTTAAATGAAAATGGCTTTTCAAGGTCATGAGTGTTGATAAATAGCATAGACTAAAGAGACAATTTTGCTAAATCCACCTTTAAAGAGAGCATAAATTTTTGGAGCCTTGCAAGACAAGGGTCAAATTGCTCATGAGCATCTTTCTGCTGTCCCATGTTGAAATGCAGCATGCTGGGCAATGAAAATTGAGGACATGTCTCCTGGAGAGAAAGCTTTGGAAGAAGAAGATGAACATTTTTCCCTACTCTATTCCTCTCTGGTGTCCTTGATAATGTCGTACAATTGATCTGCATCTGCAATTTCAAAGAAGCAGTATATACATCTTGGACACTCACAAGGAGCTTCTCTCAATGGAGCAATGGTAAACCTCCATGGTGCCTGCTTTTTAGGCAAAAATCATTGGAGAAGTGGTGTTTGTCTCAGCCTTATTGTAGCAAAGTTGCAACTGGGCAAAAAGAACATATGGCCACTGCAGAAACACAGCTGTGAATGTCCCAAATCCATGGACAGCTCAGACCCATGCAATTTCCCTATAACAGAAAGGTGCACAGGCCTAAAACAAATGATGAGATAAAATTATATCTAGACTAGACTATGAGTCTAAAACTTGTCATATTGGGTCTTCAGTAAGAACTGTTGCAGCATGCAGGACCATTCATACTACCACATTCCAGTTTAAACCTTGGACGCTTGTTTAGAAATGGGAAGCTACCAGGCTCTCTAGGTGGATCATTCCCTTTAGGTAAGGAAACATAGCAATGAACCGTATCTTTGAAATGGAAAAAAAAAAAAAGTGACACTAAACAAATAATGTTTTTGTGATATATGCTGAATTTTGAAGCCTGTTTGCAGAATGCTTTACATTCTAACTGAACGCATAGGAAGGCATTTTCTAATTCTAAACAAATAGGTACTCTTGAATTTTAAGTATTAACAATTATTAAAAACCATTAGTGGTAAACTGAATTAAAACAAGCAAGTGTGAAGAAAGGGCAAGTAGGAGGTTTTGTACTGCAATCGTCATGCATGGCAAAGTTGGCTTACAGTTCCTCAAGGACTGATTAGTCCTATAAAGTTTTTCACAGTAGCAGAACACACATATTATTAGTTACAGATTTATTTGGCTCAGCTCAGCTGGTGGAAATTATTTTCCCAAAATGATTTTTTTTTTTATCAATAAAAAATGTCTATAGGGTCTCCTTGCCCAAAATTACTACAGTGACAAAACAGGTCTCTGAGCACAAAAGCATGTCTTCAGTACCCCAACAGAACAGAAGCTTACATGTTCAGCATTGAATTTCTATCAGACTCACAATATGGGAATGAGTTTCTGCATTCACAGGAAAGTATAGGCTGCTATAAGAGCAGCAAACAAGCTAAACCATGCACGCCTGGCCTGTGGAGTCCTCAGTCCTTAATGTTGCAGAAGGGAGAAAAGCTCTTACCACCAATGTTTGTTTAAGCCCACTGGAACACAGAAATGTAGCAAAATATATTAATAGCTATGCCCACAAAGAGAAAGGGACTTGGCATGGTTTTTTTTCTCATGTTGAAGAGGAAGACAAAGTGAAAACTATATCCATAGAATCACAGATTTTCTCCTGAAATTGGTGTCTATCAGACATGACATCTGCTTTACTACATAACCCAGAGCATACCCATCTATTTTCCTGCTAATGGCTGCTGTCTGTGCGGCAAGTTATTTTGGTATTTTGTACCACTTTCAAAGAGAACGTTACTGAGCCTGTTATCTTTGGTTGAATGAATAAGCATATCACTCATGGCACAGCGGAGAAAAGAGGAGAAAAACAAACTCAGTGCCAATGATACTATTCACCCATTTTGTGTCTTCAACTTCCCATTCTTGCTCTCTGATAACAGACTCCTTTTTCCTTCTGTCTGGTCTTGCCTGAGCATTGCTTCTTAGTACCACTAATTTCCATTGCTCTAAATATATTACTTATGCTAAGAGTTGGCAGGCAACGGCAGAATGTGGATAATTATGTCCCACTCCCAAAGGTAGCTTAAAAGAAGTGGAGCCGTGGAAGTTTCTTTTTCTCTTCCCCTTTTCTTTTCCTCTTTCTGTTGGAAACTTTCTAAACTAAGTATGACCATCCCTAGAGGGAATGTTTCTCAAAAAATGTAATATGGATAATTCATCAGGTTGAAATAGAATAGCATAATAAAAGTGGAGGAAGAATATACTGTAATAGAATGCAGGAAAGGCAGTGACGTGATGACATTATTCATATAGACAGACACTAGCAAGATGGAAGTTTAAAAAGCTGTCTCTTGCCGTAGGCATATTTTAGTTTGCTGTTCAGTACAGTTTTCCGGTGTTTTTGTGGTTGTTGCTGAAGAACAGTAACAAAAATAGGTATTATAAACACAGGATAATAAGAAATCTTCCCCCTCCAACCCCGAGAGCCTTATGATGCCTCACCTGGAATAGGATCAGCCAGGCTGTGTACCTGACTGTTCATCTCTCTGTTGCAATTATGGTTTATTTGAGTGCTGGTGGCTTCCTGCAAGAGTGGTTGTGCATGTATGTAGGTAGTAGTGAGTTAATGTTTTTTTTTTCCTTCAGGTGCCTAGGTTCTGACTTTGCTTTTAGTTTGGCACCTGCAGTGCAGTACTACTGTTCTCTTAACCCATTATTTTCTAGCGATATGTTTTCAGGTTTTGTATTAGGTTTCTGTCAATGCACAGTCTAGCTTTTCCCCCAGGAGAGAGATTTTTCCATTTGTTTTTGCTGTTTTCATTCACACTGCAGTCAGATTCACAAATGCAGTCAGATCCAGTGGGAGGAATCTTGCCATCCTGTTTCCCCATCCCTTGCTCAACCTCCTACATAGTGCAACTGTAGATGCTTAGGGCTGCCCAACAGCCTATCTTGTTCCATTCATTTTTCATTCTTGTTTCTCTCCCAGATAAATGATAGCAGAAGACCTTTGAACTCTCTTATTGTTTATTCCTGCTCTCATGTCCTCAGAATCTCTCTTGAGGACAGAATATTAAAACTGGGCATGCTTGCAAGTTTATATTTAAGCCCTTTTAGAAAGCTCTGTGTTTGAATTTTCCTGCTGCCATTACCATAGTATTCTTTAACCTTCTTTTTTCTTCTCTCTTTTGCTAAGAAACTTGGAAGTTTTGTCTTTCCTAGCTTTAAGGGTTTCAACCTCATTTCAGCGTTGTGTTCTTTTGGATATTGAGAAGGAGGGAAGAGAGAAGCAGAAAACAACACTTTTAAATTCTGAGTGCCCTCTCCACCCCTCCAAAGGATCTGAGAGCCCAGGAAGACAGCTGTGTTATTTCTGTGGAGATTTGTTTTCCATTTGATCAGGCTAAGATCAGTCAGGGTGAGCAAAAGGTGTTTGAGAAGTAAAACAAAAGTTAAACCATGCTTTTATGTGAGCTTTATTTTTTTTCCTTGAGGATTTATTTTCTTTCATATTATGAAGCACCAATAGTGCTGTCAACTATAAAAGATTAGATCTTGTGGTGCAATATGCCAGGGTTTATAGGATCAGGCAGGGCATGGTGAGGGTTTTTCTGGTCACATTTTATCTTCATAAATTCATAGTATCAGCTTTCTGTGCTTGGCTTGAACAATAAGGACTCACAGCTTCTATTTCATTCTCTCTAGGAGCAGACCAGCCTACCCTTTCTGTATCCTTCTTCTGTTTCCCAGCTCACGTTTTCAGGTGAAAAACGAGTTCCCGAAAGGCTCTATGACCTCTCCTAACTTCATATGGATCTACAAGGCTAGGAAATAGCCTAATGACACTGTAAACTAGAAGCCATCCATGCCTGTAAAACAATTATCCTTTTCTCAGACATTTATAAACACCTCACAATGACCCTTTGAGATGCTCTCATCTGTGTTTGCCAGAATGGAAAACAGGTAAGAGAATATGAAATAATGGAGCAAAGGACAGGGAGTGGGATTTGTGAAAGCCTGTACATCCCTGTTCTATCTTTCTAAGACAATGACCTTCCTTATGTCTTTCAAAGAAATCCATAGTTATTTTACTTGTATCTTTAATGTTTCATTCAACATAGTGTAAGACCATGAATAATGAAGTTTATACTATACAGGGTGGGTAACTATTGATTTACACACGGTATGTCTCATTTATTAGTCTGTAAATCCTATGCAAATATATGCATGGCAAGAAATTAAATCAATGCCTGTCACTTATTCTTTCAGTCTGTATTCTTTTATGAGTATAAATTTGACATTAATACCAGTTTACAGGAATGTACTTGCTGAGAAAGCAATGATTTACACTGGTGTTTAAATCACTCAGATGTTCTGAAAGAGACCTTTTGCAAAGAGCGTGTGTAACCTGGATATGAAGTCCCTTGGGTGCCATTTTATAGATGATAGATCGTGGCCAGCAGGTTGAGGGAGGTGATTCTACCCCTCTACTCCGCTCTCACGAGACTCCACCTGGCATACTGCCTGTTGGTGGTGGGAGGTAAACATCCATAAGGAATTCTAGAAGGAAGTATTTGTGGGGTTCTTCCTCATTCTTTGCTGGGTAGCTTTGTGCATTGCAGTATTTTCAGAATGCCTGATGATTTCTTGATATACAGTGGGACACTGAGAATTGGTGGCCCATGTCTGAGTAATAACGTCATTATTTTGATGGTAGTAATTATAGCATGTTACTTACTGATGATATAGTATGAAAACAGACATTTTCCATATCTCAATATGTCTGAGTTCAAGCAGGGTCTGATACGTGTTTTCTGCAAGAAAACTAATGGGTTTTTTTTCTAGATAGTTGTATGTAGTGGAATATCTACTAAAGGAAGGCATTGAGTCATCAAGTGATAGAAACAGCATAAGAAAATTTAAGATACCTGTTCTTAAGAAAGTTATGATTTTAGTTCTCAAGAAATGTATGGTTTTATTTCTCTAAGTCAGTTTTTTTTTACATTTTTAAATCGTGTCTCTGCCTTAGCCATCTTTACATACCCTGAAACAAACAAGATGAAAAAGTGCTGACGTGGAGATTGTGCTCTGGGAATTTTTTGCATTACTATGAGGTGGAAGCGTCATAAGAAAAGAAAAATCCCTGTTCTCATGAAATACATTTTTTAAAGCACAGCTTTGAAGACTCCAGAGGTTCAGATAAGCATCCAGCATGAACATCTGCAGGTTTGAAACTCAGACTTCCCTAATGCAATGACCCCATTTCACTACAAATTGGTCTGTGTACTCAGCTCCTTGTGGGTTAGTTAAAATCAGCCTCTTTCTGCTAAGAGTCCCACTTCAAAAATTCCTTCTGAAGTTTTCACACTGAATACATTTGCACCTGTCAGTTCACAGGAACCTATCACTGTCTTCCAGGAACAAAAAACATCTGAACTAACTGTTGATGGGGTTTTATGACTCATTGAAGCCCAGAGCTATGTGAAAGTGGCTTTAATTTCTAAAAATCAATAATACTTTTAAGCACTATGTGCCTCGGATAGTATTCTTACCCGAGTGGAGAAGCAAATGTACTCAATATAAAAGGTGAAAATAGATTTTATTTCAATTTTAAGCTGAAGTAGTGTTTCTGAATATAGCTCTGATAACAAAGCTTAGTCGTTGGATTTAAGGGAAACTCTTGTGTAACACATTGCAGGCATCTGAGTCTGCTGCAACGGAAAAGAAAGATGAACCTGACCAGGGTTTGGCAGAGAGGAATTATGATTTCAAAATAAAAATGAAGACTTTCTGGAGTTGAATCACTTCTTGGTGGGCTGATAATGCCATGAAATTTGTTTGTTTTAAATACTGCAATTCTTTTTTCCCCCTGGTGATATATTGAGTCTGTTGTGTGCCCCAAACAGTCATTTGGTGGTGTGTGAGTCACAGCACAATTTCCTTCTCACTGCAAGTCTTTTGTGTCAGTCAGAGAAAAGAAATATCAGTCTATCCCTGGGTTTGTATTGTCCTGTTTAGACCATTTTGGAAAGCAACAAAATGTAGCCTGAATACAGCTTGAAAAAAATTTTTTCATAGCTTTTCCAGATACTGCGAGCTTTTAATGCAAACCTAGTTTTAAAAATATCCCAAATGTAATTGATGTTCTAACCTCCCTGCAATGAAAAATACAGTGAGAAACATATATACGTATATATTTATATATAAAAATGACACATTCACAATTCTGCATTTGCACTGTTCATTCCTCAGCTAAAGAAATGTAGCACGTTCTTGGTGTGCTTCCTTTTTTGGATTCTCACAAAGGTGAGAATTAACATCCCTGTGGGCTCCACTCCCAGGGTGGCTTTGTCCTTGGCTATCTCCACGGTAGCTTTCAGCCCTCTGTTACACCTCCATTAAACCACCCTTCTCAATTTGCCACGCCGCCAGTATTTACTTGTTAGCCTGCCAATAGCTTTAGTGCTTTTAATTGATTTACCACTGATTCTTCATTACCAGAGAAGCAATAAAAGGTCACGTGAGTACACTGTACAAGTGAGTTGTGTCTCTCGTGTCGTATCACCTCTAGGCACTGCAGAGGATCTTAATCTGTCTGCAGCATGTACATTTGGTAATTAGAACAAGAATGATGCTAATAGCAAAACCTGGTGATACAGCACGAAAGCATCATTTTTTCTGAGATATTGCAAATATTTTAGGATATGTTTCAGATCTTCAAGCTAGTTGTCACTAGTTGACTTTGCCTAATCTCCAGATGTCACAAAAAGAACAATGCTGCTGTAGCAAGAGAGAACTTGTGTTCTCTACAGGAAAGATGATAAACAGTTTTGACTAGAGCCCCTTGAATATATGCTTGCAAAGGAGTCACAGAAATTCAGAAAGAATCAGAAAATAAAACTGGTTTGGTGCAGAGTTAATTTCATTACTCCATTAATCTTATTTCTGAGCTTGTTTAACAGAAGGAGATTTGCAAATGACTCTGAATTCTGCAGGAAGATAATTTTAATTTTGTGGAGCTCTGGTACTCAGAAAGTAGGTGTTTTGCAGATGAAAGCATATGGTGTTGGAATTCTCCTTGCCTGTCGTCAGGACCAGATGATGCCAGCCCACTCCAGCTTTCAGATGCTTTGTAGAGTTTCTGCCTATAAATAATACACTTCCTTACAGAAGAACTCACTAAAAGAAGCCAGCTGCTGTGCAAAACTTGTTACTGGATCACAAGGAAACTAATAACTACTCTCTGCAATACTCACCAGCCTCTAACAGCCACTAGTGCTTGAGAGCTTTGACTGAGATTAACCATCTCCTCAGAGGCCTTTAAAAGCACCCAGTCAAGAGCTCTGTGTAATTTTGTGTGGACAAAATAACAAAGACACTTCCTTTAAGATGTTAGGTTCTGTGTTGCAACAAACCAGCTAGAAAATAGTGCTGTGTCTCTTCAAAGTCTCCACAATGCGTGATATTCAAAGTCAATGAAGGGTTACTGCATCAGTTCACCATCTGTTGTTAGAAGGAGCAATTTTAATCATGCAAATACTTTGTGGAGTCTCCAGATCTAACCATTCAACACCATGTTTCACCTACTGGTTCATTCACATTTTTAACAGGAGTTAAAACCAAAAAATGTCCTCACAACCTTGTCCTTGCCATAATATCAGACCTTTCTTTTTCTAGTGAAGTAGGAAAACGTTGGTAGGTAGCGCTGGAGGTATTGTAGCTTCCTCACATATGGGCTGGTGAAGCAAATTTATTCTTGCTCATAGTTTTTGTACAAGTTGCTCAGATGTGATGTGTTGGGTAGTTTGTTTTGCAGTTCTGTATATTCTATTTTAAGTCTCTTCCGGGCTGTGTAACGTGCACATGATATAGCAGCAGGTTTCTGCCACTTCGTTCCTTCAAATAAAAGCAGAGTACTGAGATGCTTTAAGTGCATCTGAATTAATCAAAAGAGCATGTTTTATGGGTATGCTTAGTGCTTCATTTATCAATGAAGAATTCCAGATGCTGTGAGATCTGAAGTGTATCCAATTTAAAGTTGTTCTTAAAGAGAAGAATTTGTTTACTTCTTATATGGGTACTTAATCATGGTAAACTGATTATGGGATCCTTTTCTGTCTTTTCCAGTTACCTAAATCTTACCATTATCACTGCCTCTCAGAACTGTAGCAAAAGCTGCACTGGCAGATCCTGACATTCATGAGGAGAATTGATTTCACCAGCATCTTCTAATTTTTAAAATCAGTATGTATTCTTTATTATCTATTCTATTATATGTCAGTAAAAATTTTCATTATTTTTTTTAAGTAATGCTGCAATAAGACGAGTCACTGAGACTATCATATAACTGGAAACGCTACATCTGTACCTAGCGTCCTGTTGAAAAAGCAACACCTTTATCTTTTCCTTGATTCTACATCTGTCTACAGCCAAGACTAGTAGGGGTTATATTGCAATTGCCATTAGCTATTTCAGCTACTGGTATCAGAATGACTGATAAAATTATCTGGAAGTATGGATCTATTCAGCTTATGTACTAAACTGAGAGTATTTGAACACATGTTAAGTTTCAACAAAACCTTTGAATTCATCAGTTTCCTCTATGAATTAGAATTGAATAAGAAAGGAATATCAAAGTGCTATTTTGTAAAGTTTATCTTTATTATTTTTAAAGAGCTCTTATGTATTTTGTCTTGAAAATAAGCAAACTAACAAACTCAAAATGTAAATACTTTTTCTTTAAAGTTAAAGAATCCTCTTTGCTCCTGGCCTGGATACTCTTACGAATCCATGAGGGTTCAACCACAATGAAAAGTCATCGTCCTCCTGGAAGAGATAAATTTTTTCAGCATCTTGGCTCTAACTTGCATTCTCATTTTTTGTGCCTGTTGAAACCAAGGTCTGAGTAACAAAGACATCATACATGGGACTTCAGTTGTTACTGCTCCTGGTGAAACATACAACATTAATTTATGAACATTTACCTATATACTTCTGTCTTCAGTGATTTTCATTATCTTTTCTGAAGTGAGATCTTATATCTTGAGGAAATCTCTGTCAGAAGATGTTGACATAGATGAAAGGTGTCATCACAACTGCTTCTTGTGATTGGTAAAGCACTTTGTAGAGTGTCCATTAGAGCAGGCTATAGCAAGGCAAGGAGGTGATTACAGTGGGTGCTAACCCTTCGGGTTTCTGTTTTCTTAAGGCAGGTTAGCCATACTCAGTTAACTGAGCTGTCAAAATGCTAAGAGTACCAAATTGCAGGTCCCATTTCACCAGCTAGAAAGGTACATTGCTGTCACATTTGCTGTTTCCCACACAGCATACACACCTGGTGGGTAGCAAGTAAGCACCTCATTATATAACAATAAATAAGAGATAAAGTAACCTCTTTGGCAAAAAGTCCTTGATATTTTTCCCTTCCAGTTCAGCTTTACTAGGAATTCAAGAGTCATTTTGTTTTAGCCATACAGTAGCAAATTTTTTCACATTCATCACTAATTACAACACCCTGTCAGTTTCCTCTCTTTCTCTAACCCTCCACCCTATTTTTTACCTGATCAGCACATACCACTTGATTAAGAAATTCTGTGGTATCTTAGATACCATTGTGTGGCTACTGATGGTAGGTGCTGCTTGTTGAGCAAACATCACTGTAAATTAATTGGTTGCTTCACTGGTCATTCATTGAAGTTTATGGTGAAGTTTTTGGTTACCAAGGAAACACACTGTGGCAAAGGAAAAATAAATTAAAATGCAAATATTGCCTTCACTGGGGAAGAGGTAAAGCTATTTTCTAATTTTGTGATGAAACTAATAGAATAAGATCAGTTGCTTATTTATTTATTTTTATATATTATTAATTATTGTCTCATATTGTATTTCCACATTGGAGAAAGTGACCGTTTTTTGTTTCTTATTTTGTATAAAATAGAAAACTTTAAGTAATACGGATTATTTGCCTCCTGCACTGATTTCAGTGGCACTGCTTACAAAAAACATTGCTAATCAGTGTGAGAGAGGGTGACAGAATCAAGCAAAAACTTACAGTGCCGATGAAATTATTAGGTCATTTTGCATCTTGAAGAGAGAGACTCTCCATTCAAGTGAGATTGGATTTTAAATTCTCTGTTGTTTATAGTTATTCTTTCCACAGTATGGAGGGTTTGAAAAAACCTGCTTATTTAAAAAAAATATCACGGGGAGTCAGTACACAATCTGGCATAAGTAACTCCCAATTAGTGTAAACAGAACCCTGTGGGTAGGAGGAGAAGAAATTAAAAGTGGAGCAACTTAGAAAATGAAATGAAATGCCACTTTTAAGCAGTCAGACACTAAAGCAATTAAAATTACTAACCTGAAATTAACATTCTGCTAAGGGAAATAAAGTAATTTAAGAGACCAGATGATTTTTGGTCATATTAATAGTGTCACATGGTCATGAACCATTCCCTTATCTAATATAGTAACATTCATTCAATATGGAGCACATTTGCCTTTTTAATTACTTAGCTGTTAAAAAAAAAATTACACTTTTATTCCCAGCGGATGGTTAACAAATTGTGATTTATGCTTTGCTTCATTAGAATTGGGTAAATGTAACCTTGACATACTTCTTGCAGCTTCCTCAAATGCACTTGTGGCAGAGGAAGGAGTTAATGACTGTGACTTGCTGTGTGAATTCTCCAGTGTCCCCCAGAACCATGCAGTGGATAGATGATTTTTTTTCCCCTGTCTCTGCCTGTTTACTGATGATTTTTGACTCTCATATTTCTATGATTCTATATGGTGCCACTCCGGCTTGGGCACATTAAAGTAAAAAGCATTACAAAAATAAGCTACATATGTCTTCAAAACTCAAGCCATATCTACCATGTGACAGAATATACCAAATATAGAGAATTTTTCTCAAATTCCTGCCTGGAGGTGGTTCTGAAGAGTACATATTGGCAAAATAAAACACCAAATGGTTTAGGATTATCTGGTGTATGGCTTCTACAGTTTGCATAGCCATTTCTTACTGCAATCTCAATAGCAGAAAAGAATTGCCATGTGCCGCTATTACAGAACTATACATACCCAGAAAACCCCAGTTCATGTAATTATCCCCTTAAAAGTGCTGTTTAGGAATGACACTTTTAACTCTGCATAAACCCAAACAGCTGAGAATGATGAGCTCATCCCAACAAAGTGTGACTCCTAGTGATTGTGTGTGAATGTGCATGCCATAGGCTTTCCAGATTAGTAAAAGAACCTCTTTACTGCAACTGAGGTTCAGATTACCCTTGGACAGGGCTAGAAAAGGTCCTTCTTGTCCTATAACAAAGACCCATGCCCCATCTGCCTCTCTCAGGCTCTCACACTGGTGCCAGGAAGGAGTGTATTGGGGCAATGAGGTGAGATTCAAGCCTTGTTCACCTGTTCACCATTCACAGCAACAGCATATATGGATTGTGGGAAGTGTCAGAGGTTTGTTAGATCTATCATCATCAAGGCATTTCTCCCAGGAGCATCCCTGGGTGTTGTCTGGTGCTGAGAGTTTTTGCACTCTTCTGCCTCTACCTTGTTTTCTGGTTTTTTTTTTTTTTCCTCTCGTCTTTTTTCTTTTGTCTGGCTTCATCATAATCAATTACATTTTTTAAATAGAGATTTTTATATTTCTATCTTCATATGTTTTGGGGGGGGGCATGCATACTGCCTCTGTGCTCCATGTGATACTGAAAAGTTTTAACAAGGACACAACTCACGTTGGGGCTCATACTACGCGCTTTAGGAAGTGCTTCTTTAAAGACCGTGTTCCTGAAGGGCCACAATCTTTTGCCATAGTGGATAAAGATAAAATAAGGAACCACTTGGATTTCACCAAAAATGAATGTACTGCCTCTGGATTACTGTTGAAACAAACTGATGATCTTCTGTAAAAATTTCAGGACTCAGTCAGAGCAGCATCTAGCAAAGAGACAATGGAGCCCTAAGTAATCTTAATTCAGTTTGACAGCTAGCAATAGATGACTGCCCCTAGTCACAGACTAGTGATTCATTCACCCCTTTATCCCACCACTTCAACCAAAACAAACCCAACCTGTGTAACTTCTGAGGTAGAGTTTGTGCTGGGCTATTATCACCTGTACCTGTCAGCAGCTGTAATCCACTGGCTGCTTGTGGCCTCCTGTCCAACCAAAGCTCCTCTATATACAGCTGTTATTTTTTCTCGTTACAGAGGATTGACTTATCCTCTTCACTGGGTTGTTTTAGTGGTCTTAGTACACCCTGCTATTAAACTCTGTTGACCTTCATCATCATGTACATCTGTGTACTGATACGTGCAGAACCTTCTGCTCAGAGAAATTTACTCCACAAGAAGTGCTTTCTCTTTCAAGTGGTACACCATTCCACACACTCATTTCTCTTTTTCCAGGCCTGTCCCAGTGATTTTAACATTCCTATCATATGAATTATTCTTCGTGGATTTAGTGTTGCCAGTTAAGTCACATCTCCTCTTATCCCCAGAAATTGCCACTTCGCCCTTCTTGTTACCCTGGTATTTGGTATCTAAGAGACCAAAAAATTTCTTGTTTGACTTTGTTGGCGTTATGGCTCTGTTGGTTGGTAACAAATTGATTATGACTTTGTGTCTCTTTGCAGCCCTCTGCCCATGGGTTAGCTGTCTTCCCGCTCTTCTCTAGCTAGCGCTGTACTGCTCACATACATGACACAAGCTGTGTTGTTCATACAGGTCTGTTGTGTGGGCTTTCTTTTCTGCTCTGAAAGGAAAATAAAACATAACGAAGGCAAGTGACATTGCCCCAGTGGCAATTTATACTGACTAGTTTAGGGCTATCCTTGTGGAGAAAAGATCAAAATATCTTCTATAGATATCTTCTGTATCTCTCCTGGTGTCCCATTCACATGCATGAGGGACCCTCTATGTATTTCTCATCATTACCATTCTCTCTTGTGCATTAACAAACAGTGAATTACATTCCCCAGGTTAATTTTGAATAAGTTTAAAAAAATCAAAATAAAAAAAGGCCCAAGTAGTAGTAATAATAACAACAACAACAACAATAGTAATAATAATAATATTAATATTAATATTTGTTTTGGGGTTTCTAAAATGTTTGAGTGTTCTGATTTCTCATTTTCAATCTTTTCTTTGCAACAGGAATCTGTTCTTTATATAACGACAACTGAGAATCTCCTTACAAGAGCTGGAGGTTGAAGATTCTTATCACGAGAAAAATAGTGACAATGGGGGAGCAGTAAACACTGTAATCTTGTATGCATCTTATGAGTTTTGGCATTCACATCAGAACTCCTTGTTCAGGAAAGTTTACTTGTAGACCAGAACAGATCTTCAAACTCAGTGTAGCACCTTGTGGCTTGGCAAAATGTATTCAGCTAGGTAAGTACCTAGCTGGGATGGTCTGGAACCTTGCATGTGCTCCAAATTAAAATACTAAATCCAGCCATTTTCAAACTCTGAACTGCAGTTCTTAATTCTGAATATGAATTTCAGGCATGATTCGTATGTCCAAACTGGTTTAAGTCATGATCCTAGGAATAAACAATTCTAAATCTATGGGGAAGAGAAAGTCATATTTGAAATGCAAATGCAAATACTGTCATTCTAACTCCCCCTAATGCAAATTCAACCCCTGCGGTAAAAACCCCCACAGTTTCAGTGCTGAGGAAGACAGTTTCTTCATGAATCGTTGCCAACTATTCCACTAGAAGGATGTTGGTTCAGCGGCAAGACAAGGTGACTGTCCAGATTCTCCTGAACTCTCCTGTTCACAGCAGCACAACTTTATTGCCTTCTCCTAGCTGTTTCTTTGTCTGCTTTAGTTTTTAGAAGTTCTTTACTGTGAGCAAGCAAAATATGTTGCTCCTGCTGAATGACCGATTCAGATCTTAATAAACTGGCACGCAGATTACTTCTGGAAATGTGAAAGTTGACTTAGTGGGAAACACAGAAAAGCAGATTTTCCCTGCTCAGTGGCAGTGCAGGTGAAAGAAACCGACAGACAGAATACAGGCCGTAGTTTTTGTTGTTTTTTTTTTTTATTGTGCTGAGTACCTGTAGCTATGACTTTGACAGCTGAGGGTGTTCAGCTGTTCTGAAAATAAGCCCCAAAGCTTCTGCCCTCAGCAAGCTTTTATTGCTTTAGCTCTGATTGATGGGTTCAGGGAACTGGAGCCTAAAGATAAGTCTTTAATGGATCACTAAATTGTGACTGCCAAGCAAATTATTGTGTACGGGCTTTGCAAATTGTGCTACCAGAAGACAGCATATTTCAGCAGCGATATTTTACACTGGAGGGAAAACAAAACAACAGCATTTTCAGTAGTGGTTTTAATGGCTGATTTTGTTCAGAATACTTGCTACCCTCTCCTTTCTTTGCTCAGTATTCACTTAAGTGACTCTCCCTTCTGCCATATACATACTGAAGTTAGTAAGAAGATTGCTTTATTACTCTTCTTATATTATTTTGCAACTGTAAATTTTATTTCTGAAGTTATCGACACTAAAACCAATACAGATAAATTAGTGTCTAGAAAGGAATATTCACATATGCCATATAAGCGATTACTCTTCCTTATGCTTATTTTCACATCTTTATTTGTGATACATGCAGAGTTAACTTGGACACTTAAATTATGTCCTCATCTTTTGTCATTGTCACCTTTATAAATATTTGCTGTGTAATATTTAATGGCTTAACGTGGCTTTTCTATACCGGTGTAACACTCATTAAAACAGTTTTCGCAGCATGTTCGTAAGTCATTTATCTGGACATGAATCTTCACTTTATAACAATATTAGTGTTCAATATCCATTTTTGTGTTGAGCACGTGCTGAATTGCCTCTGATAAGGATTGGATGCAATTTAGTCTAACAACTGCAATACTTTTTCAGGTATCACTTGTCTGTGAATTGTTACTATTGTTATTAGTAACAAACCTGGAAATAATACACACCTAAGAAATTTGTTAACTACAGATTTTTCAACTGAGCAGTCATTAACTGCTAGGCTAACAGGTTCCTTTAAAGGTTCAGAGGACTAGAGGATGGTTTGTTATGTCTTGAACATGTTAATTTTTTTGAGTTAGATTACTTCTTTGTCACTGTTTTTATGAACTAATCTGTATATCAAAGGTTTATTCAGTTCTGTGTGATTTACTCCTGATCTAAACTTGAAGTCATAAGAAAGAACACTTTCAGGGTTAAGAAATGAATACTAGTCTCCATTGACTGTAATGTGTAACAGACAACCTTTTCTGATATTAAAATTAACAAAATCTAAAACAATTTAAAAAAAGAAACATTTGAATATGCAGGTAAAAATGAATTTATGGAAGGATTTGAATGAGAAAAGGCTGGTAAAAATGTTAAAGTGTAAAAGAAAACTTTGCCTCAAAACGAATAGGAAATCAGAAGTCAGCATTTGGTAAATAAAGCAAAAAATTAGAAATTTTATACTTATTCCCATTTTGAGATGAAATACAAATGTCAGGTATGTATAATGAAGCATATGAAAAATTTTGCTTTACAGGACATCATATTACAGATTTTGGCATAAAAAGGGACATTAAGCTGACTTTGACTACCTAGAGAAAGAGGAATGTTTTGCTTCTGGACCTGAAGATATGTTGCTTTTGTGTTGCTATTGGTAATGTGAACTTGGATGAAAGGAAAAAAAAAAAAGAAAAAAGAGTTATACATTCATAGTTCATTAAGCCAACAATACTGAAAAGAATAACACACATTTTCCAAGGGTAGTATAGTAGACTTCTGGGTACCTTAGATGAATTTTAGTTTTATTTTGCTTGGGTAAGCACTTTGTGATCGCCACAAAGCCCTCATAGCAATGAAAAGTGCAGAGTGAAATGAGAGCTTGAAATGAAAATCATTAGTTTGCCCGGGATGTCTCCAAGGGAACACTGAGATACTGAGGTTTGCAATATGTTATCCTCCAAATTATAACATTTGCACATAACAGAGGAATAATAAATCCCATTTATAGCCAGGAAAATGAATCAAAACTTATTGAATGAATGGTGATGGACAAATAGATTCAATACAGCTGTCATTTTACTTCTGTATCTTGTGCCTTTATTGTTAAATGAGCTGGGTCATGTTTTGTCTTTTCTATGTCAAACCCCCACAATTATAAGCTGCTGTTTTAACTGAGGTAAGGACTTTATAAAAGAAATATTTATCTTAATTTTGCTGACGACATGAAGGAGCACCAGATTTTGAAATCTTCATGTCTTTCAAATGGCTTTTTTCATGTTTGCTGTTTTCTGAAGCAGAATAAAATGTATTTTTGGTGCCAGGATTTTGGAATACCACCCATATTCAATAAGGGCTCTTGAAGCATGGATAAAGTAAGAAACTCATTTCTTGGGAAGCATTAGACAGGTGAAAACATTGGTGCTCTGTCACCAACAGATGCATCTGTGCTACTCAACACTGACTTAGTTGAAGCAAGTTCTCCCCAGCTTCACATACAGTGTGTGTAGACAGATGGAAGAATAAAATTATATTAGAGTCAATACTGGAGAGTAAAAAATGAGAGTGCCAGAGAGGAAATTTTTTGTGAAATTGTGCTCTCTTGTTTTTCCCCAGTCCATTTTAATGATGCTGTTGTCATTATTGCTTTAACGCAGTTAGTATAGAGTCTCATTCCTGGAATGGGCAGACAAGATCTGTAAGTGCCTAGCCAGCAGATTATTTGTATTACTTCTGAGAATGCATAAACCTGAAACTTTATATATATTGGATCTTCTTCAGACAACAGGAGAGAAAACAAAAATCCTAATAATGCTTATCTAGAAAAGTGGAGAGTAATATCAAATGCAAATAACCTTGATCAAAGACTCACCTGAAAGGAGGTATCTTGAAATCTGCTCCACATCCTTTGTCCTACAAGGAGGTTTAAATGGAAACTATTAACAAGGACAGAAGAGAAGAAGAGATACAGAAGTAAAACCGAGTAAAATGCAAGAGGGGGATGAGAGGATGGCAATCACAAATGCCTTTTTCAAGTATAGCTATCACAGATTTTGTTGGAAAAAGTATGCTAAGGGGTCACAGTCAAAGATTTTCAAAAACAAGGAAAACTACTGGTGTGGAGGCTAAGCATGGCATAAGATGAATGCCCTGACAAATCAGTGTTTGAATGTCGTGTGGTAGTGTGTAATAAAAATAAGAAAGCAAGAAAGCTTGCATCTTAGGGGAGGAGACATCATCTGGATGATAGATGGTGAGTAGGTTGACAATGGAACCTGAATAGATGCACATGGCATGTTCTTCCAAATTTTACCCTGGCCTGATCACATCAGAGTAACAAGTTTTTAATCCAGTGATCCAGTTAACATAAAACGTATGAGATTCCTGAAATCCTGATAGGACTGCAATTCAGTAACCATGATATTTCATAGAAACATAGACTCCTAGCATAGTTTGAGTGGGAAAAGACCTTTAAAGGTCTTCTAGTCCAACCCCCCTGCAAGGACCAGGGACGTCTTCAACTATATCAGGTTGCTCAGAGGCCTGTAAAAAGTTTCCTCCTTATATCTAGTCTAAATCTACCTGCTTTTAGTTTAAAACCATTACCCCCTGCTAAAAAGTCTCTCCACATCTTTCCTGTAGGCTCCCTTTAAGTATTGGAAGGCTGATATAAGGTCTCCCTGGAGCCTTCTCTTCTCCAGGCTGAACAACCCCAACTATCTCAGTCTGTCCTCATAGGAGAGGTGTTCCAGTCCTCTGGTCATTTTTGTGGCCTTCCTCTGGACCCACTCCAACAGGTCCATGTCTTTCCTGTGCCGAGGGCTCCAGAGCTGGATGCAGTACTCCAGGTGGGGTCTCACCAGAGTGGAGTAGAGGGGGAGAATCCCCTCTCTCGACCTGCTGGCCACGCTTCTTTTGATGCAGCCTAGGATACAGCTGGCTTTCTCAGCTACGAGTGCACACTGCCAGCACATGCCCAGCTTTTATTCCACCACATGTATATATTGTACAAACACGGGAGATTAAAAAAATGTAATGCAATATTAAAAGAAGCTTTGAAACAAGTGCCGCTACAAATCTAAAACTAAAGTCAGCAAAATATGTGCTGTGAGAAATCTTGTCATGCTAGTTAGGACATGTGATTGATAAATGTGATAGCAGAGGCAAAATAAGAAAAAACACATAGATGAAATGCTGCTGTTTACTAGCACATCAGAATTTCTGTGGCTCTTTGGTAAGATAATACTGTGCAGCAAATTCAGACCTTCTGTTTCCTCAGAAGGCCAGGTTCTTTATGAGCTACGTAAAACAGACTTTGTGTCCATCTGGGATAAATCGCACAAGCATGCCTTTGAGGATTTAAAAAATGTATTGATCACATCTTCAGCAGAGGCATTTTATAATGTTTTCCAGTCCCCCAGGGGAGCCGTCATTCCTGTTGTGCTGAGATGACAGGGAGCTCAGAGCACTCTCTTTCAGGTAGCCTGCAGATATTGATACCCGACGTATCAATTCTGATGATGCATTCCTGCTTCATACATGGACTTCCAAGAATATCAGTGAAGCTTCAGTGGAGCATGTTATTAAAAAATATCTTAATCACATGTTGAGAAATGTTATAAGACAAAAACCAGGATGTCCTTAAGGTGTCAAAACCTGCTTCAAGAGTTCAAGTTTGTGCCTGGAAACCTGCTAGTTAGCAGTAATTGTTCCTGGCATCTGTTTGTCTGTGCATGCCCCAAAATGCAAATGTAAAGTGTGTGGGTAAGCGTAATCTTGTTTGTTACATAGACGGTATTGGGTAATATTCTACATATTCTATATATTCTAAATATTCTACATTAAATGATCCTGTCTTTTTCACAGCAACTCCACGTCTGGGCAGACCTATGTATTTTAAAAGGTCCTCAGTACCGTAGATCAGTCTCCCACCAGCACATGGACACAGGAATGGTGGACTATTTGGGGCATGCCCTCTTGTTTTGGCTTGCTCTATTTTTGTGGACTGCCCGTAGGATACTCGTAGGAAGGTGTCACCCAGCTGGTCACGACTCTGCCAAGTGACATTGACTATGGAGTAGGCAGGAACATGTTTCCAATATGAGCTCAGTGCTGAGCCATTTCATCTACCCCAGTAGTACCTCAGAGTCACTGTCCATCCCCTTTTCCCTGAAAGATCCACTTCTGAAAAGGACATTATTTAGAGTCTTTTAGAGAACTGATGTATTGCATATGCTGAGATGCCTATAGACATCGGGCTGTGGAGGGAATCAGCTCTTTATATAGCAGAACTGGGGGAGCAAAATGGATCGAGAAGGTCCAGTGCTGTCTGCCTCCAACTAGAAGCGAAAATTACTCTGAACCATGTTTCTGCCAAATGTTTATGGCTAGCCATTGCCTACCCAGAGGTCAGATATTTCTCTGAAGGGCTGGGCATCATCTTATGCCCCAGAAGCCTGCCAGCCCTGCCACCTGCAGTAAGAGAAACAGTTTAGTTAGGAAGAAGAGAACTAGCATGGAGTATTAAATTAGGGTCTGGATCCATTCAGACGAGGGAATATTCTATATCCTGGTAAATACCTCTGTTGATTGACTTCTGTGCGTTTGCTTACAGGTGGTGAGCAATCCAGCATGTTTCTTTTATCCTGCCTTGCCTTTGATCAATCAAGAAATCTGGTCTCAAGAGCGTCAGGAGGGGATCTGTTTAGAACAGAAAGAGGCATTATGTTTGTGTATGTGGTTGCTCACCTCCTTGCACAGTGGGCTTCTCTAGTTTCTGTGTGGCACACCAGATACACACAGAGGCTCACGGATGACCTGAGCATCAAATAGCTTTGAGTGATGATTAGTCACTTAGCTTTGAAGATGCTAGCTTTGGCTTGTTTGTTTTAAATCTCTCCATCTGCATAGCACACAGACTTTCCAATTATGTAGATACACAGTAACAGGTTAATTGTGTACTGAGCTATTTTTTAATGACATTTGATAAGCTAAAACCCCATCATCTTCTGTTCAGAGTTTAGTAACACTCATAATTGAAAGGTCATATGTACTGTGATGAATAGCTACAGCAATGGAAGAAACAAGCCCTTTTTAAGAGGGAAGAAGAGCAGGAAGGGAGCTTAGTATTGCATGTTTTATTCCCTTGGTTTAAGTAAAATCAAATCACATGGGAGAATATGCAAACAAAACTACTTTACATGCTTATGAAGTATGGAAATACATTTTCAAGAGAGCCAAACACCTGAAGGCCAACTATTCTTTTCTCAGGCAAAATAATTACATAAATCCATATATATGAAGAGAGAGAGTGTGCACAAGTGAAAGTGATACTGAGGGTACATTTCAAGCTAAGCTGCTAATGCATTTCATAGACTTAATTATTTATAGCCTGTGTTACTTAATAGAGAGGCTTAAAACCGGTGTTATTTGAAAATATGGAGAAAGGAACCTGAAAGTGTCTCTAAATACTGAGGTAGGTGACCTAATTTTTGGAGAGGAGTAGTACCTGGAAACACTGAATCCCAAGACCTTCATTCAAGTTATGAATGTGATTTTCTTTTATGTGAAGCTCATGGAAAATTTGCTGCATGTAAAACTGAAAGTTTGAAATCTAAAAAAAAAAAAAAATTTGAAAAAAAAAAAAAAAAAAAAAAAAAAAATCTGTGTATAAAGTATCACAGAAACTTTTGAAATGCTACAAAAATCCTTATGTAGCTGGCAGTTTCAAATGTCAGATCTTTGCTAGTCCATCACGTTTTGAAGTTGGGAATCTCTTGATCAGCTCTCTTGTTTAAACGGTGAATGATTTCATTTGAGGAGCCTGAAAATAAATGAAAGCTGTCTTTAGATAAGACTGAATAAATGTTATCTCTGTACTTAGTAGAATCACCTACTGCTGCTAAACAGGTTGTCTGCCTTGGCTATGCAATGGGCTTTTATCCTGTTCTCTTTTCATTAACATTTCATTAGATATTTTTCTTTTAATGCAATTAGCGTGGTACCTGAATTTGGGTATGAACAAAGAGAACCCAGCCAAAAAGGTCAGGCAGCACAATGACAAAGAAATATATCTCAGTCTGCTTTTTTGGGGGTATTATTATTATTATCTTATTATTATTATGCTGCAATGCATCCTGGTCAAATCTAAGCAGGAATTATGATCTCACCTTAGGACTTGGAAATTCTTCTTTGATGTCCAGTTGCTAATTTCTAACAGAGTTGCCAATGTGAGATACTTATGTTTGTGAATCCTGGATGGGAGGCTTGCCCTGCTGGTTATCAGTAGGCAGAACTGTTGAAATTAACCTCCTTTGTAGTAAATCCACTCTGCTTTTATTTTTAGGGCAAAATAATGCTTCTTGGATATATTAAAAATGCAAATTATTCCTCTATTCTGCTATCATTATGAAACTTTAATTTTCTTTTGAATGTGACAGATGTCCTGGCTGCTTAAAGCCTTTAAAAGACAGTAAACAGTTTCTGAGAATAAGAATTCCAGTTAATAGTCCAGTTAATCATGATGAAAATAGTTATCTACATCCATCCCATGTTCCCAGTAGGAAATTTAGTTCTCATTTACTATCAAAGTAGTTGTATATTGTGTGTAGTAGTATTAAAGAGTTTCTGTTCTTCTGCTGTTAAAAGTGACTCTGACCTAGACAATACTCACCTCTAGCACTTTTTATTTATGTTTGAAAATGTAACTAGACTGTGTATGTGATGAAAGATGAGTATGTCAGTTCCTAGAAACCCCAAATAACAAGTACATATTTGTCTTTCCTTTACTGAGTTTTGTAAATTTTTTTTAATTTTTCCCCCTTCAGTTTTCAAGATCTAAGGGAGAAATGTGATTATAATGATCACATGGAACAGTTATAAATGTCTACATATAGTAGTCTCTGCCCTTGTAGCTGGAAATGCTGTCTGAAGAAGAATTTGAATAGACTTTGTCCTTTCAATGCCAGTTATGAGACTTTTGGTTTCAGTAAGAAAAATCTATTTTTTTAATGCGTGATTGTAGAAATTATTTTTCCTCTTTTTCTCTTTTCACAATTGGAAGTTTGAAAAAACTAGGGCAAAAAACCAAACATGTTTGGTTCTAATGAGATTAATGTCACTGCTTTTTTCACAGTAAAAAAAAAGGAAAAGATTTCATACCTCTCCAGTTGAGCAATGCTAGATGCACAGATGGGGACAAAGATAATTCTCTTTGATAGGATACACACTTGGCATGCAGGAAAGAGAGAAGTTTGGGTTTTCGGGTTTAAATTTATTCAGTATGAACACGTTGGTTGCTTATTTGGTACTCTGGCGAGAAGTGTACAGTGTGAATCAGAACACTTTGAGCTTCTCTGAAACTTGGGGAAGTTGGGTTTCACGTGCAGACTTCTAGGGTGGGATTTAATTCAATATAAAAAATGTAAGTTTAGGTGTCTACAAGCCCTCTATTTGTCTAAACTCCTTCTGGGTGGAGATCTATTCTGGGATTCAGCTACCTTGTTATAGCAGCTGGTGCTACCTAACAGTGTGAGCTGTATTGCCTGGGCTTAAGATGCCTCTCCAGGAGATAAATATCTCTTTTGAGTCCTACATCAGGTCCCTTCATCCTGTGCAAATGTCTCGGGTGTCCTGTGGCATCTTGGACACACTGTGATGTTGGCAGCTGTATTCTGCTCCCAGACAAGGCAATCATGCACCTCATCCAAAAGTGGACATAAAGGCCTCCATTTAATTTCATGCCTCTCTTGCAGGCCTTGCATAATATTGCGAGCCTGTGCAGATTTTGGATGCGGCAGGAAGGATCTGTGTGCATGGGCAACTGTAGTGATGCTCTTGTGGCTGCTCAGCTAAGTATCTCTTCAGGCAATTTTGATTGTATCAGCTCTTTCCATGGACTACAAGGATCAGTATAGACAGCAAGGGTTCCTATAGACACCTATATCAGACGTCTATAATTAAAGTCAAACAGAATCCTGGCCATTCCCTCTGTTGAAAGGCCAGAATCTGGACCATAGTTTCAAATACACTGAAGCTTCAAAGAAAGCTTGACCTTGGATTCAGACTCATGTCTTGGAAAATCTGATCTGTTGGGATGAAATGTATAAAAATCTTAAACGTGTGTTTTTATCCTTCTTACCAAATGTATTTCTGCATTATGGATTTTTCATATGCTTGTTTCTAACACTTCATTTTGGAAAAGACATAAATTCTCTGCTTCTGGTTTATTTTACAGCATAAGTCAGGCTACATGGGTAGAATAATTATGAAAGGTGAGCTACACAGTGGAAAAAAAACAGCTTGGGAAAAAACCCATTCCTATTGCCTTTGGTTTCTTTTCCACCTAAAAGGTTTTGCAGACTCTTATCATATGAAAGTTAAAGTATTAGACAGGAGTTCTATTGAGCTTCCAGCTATCTTTCAGGCAGAAAAGATACTTAGCAAATTTTGATACATGTAAAGAAAGAAGAAAGGGAAAGAAAATGCACCACATCACAGTCAAATGTGGTAAGTGGGTCTATGTTTGGTTTCCCATTAAGGAATAGCAAATTGAAATTAAGGGGACCGCGGAAAGACAATATAAAAGGATAAGACTAGACCTTTAACATGGAAACATAAGGCTTGATTCAATGCACAGTTATCAGTGATTTCATTCTATATTCCACCATATGCTATCACATGTTGATACCAGGTTTTGTTATTTGTGATGCAGTTTTGACTCTTTGCAGTTCAAATCCTCACTGAAAAGAAACCATTGGCTGTCCCTTGCAAATCTTTAGAAGAAATACATTACTTCGGTTTGGAGAAATTATCAAGTATTCTGTATTATGGGACAAAATTTTGTACAAAGTGCTCCCTGTATTCAGCAATCCTCTCTTTTTGTAGTGGGCCCTTCACAGTTTTACTACAGTTATTCACTTTCAAACTCTTTTGGATCGAAATATTATTTTCTTGAGAAGAACCATGCTCTCTGTATTCTTATAGCTGTTAGCTATTACATTAGTTGAACATAGCTTAACTACAGTTTTCATAGTCAATTATTAATGCATATTTCATTGAATGTGCTGTATTACTTTGCCAAATAAAACTGCTGTGAAGTTAATTACTGTGCAGGGTTTTTTTTAAGATGAAAATGAGAGAAATTGCTTTTACAGCAAAATTTGTCTATAGAATCTGTTGTGTCATTACAGAATAATGCCAACAACATACTACTGGGGGCAAGCAAAGCAGTTCACAGCCTTGTCCTATTGTTAGGGCGACTCTTTAAGCGTTCGTAGAACTGAATCCTGGCAGGGCAAAAATCTGCAGCTTTGTAGTTCAGGCTCTATTCAGTTGCACTGGTATACTTCCATGTTCTTTGAACTATCAAGCTTCTTTTCATGTTTATATTTTGACCTACTCATGTCCTAACGCTCATTTAAAAATATGTGCTTTCCACATACCCAGCCTCTTCAGGCTGCAGTGGCTTTCCACAGGTGAAATTTAATGGGGGAGGTTCTTTTGTTCTCTGCGGCACTCCAGGGATTACTAATGTTGTCAGCTGCTATTTTTTTGGAACCTTCAATTTGCTCATGATGCTTTCAAATGTCGTTTTGCTGAAAGCAATTTGAGTCCAATTTAAAACATGTATTTCTGCCATTACAATTGACATAAGTTTTAATTTCAGGCTGAAGGAACATTGATTTATCATTTAGCTTTTCATGGTGCTTTTATAATGTTCTGTCTGGCCTTGAAGGAGGGGCATCACTTGCAAGGCTTTTGGAAAAAGTGACAGGTGGCTTTCTTGCTGAACTGGGACCTACAGACACCTGCTAAGAGTGCCTCTGTCAGGACACCTCAGCTCTTCATAGCCACAAGATGGGTTCAGCTGCATCTGGACATGGTCAGAAGGAAGAAAAGATTTTCTGGCCAATGGATGGCTCCCCGAGAGCCTATTTCAAGCTCTCTGTACACTATTCTTTGTTTCAATTCACTTAGCTCAAAGAACTCATTACAGCTGGAAAGTTGCATACTAGAAGGCCTCTCCATTAGCTGGCTAGGCAGAAGTGAAAGCTTTCTGACAGCACGGGTAATCCTTCTTTCAAGTTTTAAAAATCTAGAAATTGAATCACCTCTTAGGTCATAATCCTTGATGATCACTCCACACTGTTTTTCCATTAAGTGATGAACAATATTGGGTAACCTCTATTCCCATATATCTGTTGCTTTTTGGCATTCAAGCAAAATTGCTAGATTTTTCTCAGTTAAGAGATAGATATATACTCGGTTGATGGTATCCCAAATATTACCTCTATTTTTCTCTTACATGAAAGCTTCTTTATTAATGACAAGAGACCACTTTTTAATCTTAGAAGTGATTTGTTATGAAAGAACTTTGTTTAGATTGATGCTTTCAATTGATAGGTGAATTGCAATAATATTGCACTTCTTCATGTCATGGCTTAACCCCAGCCAGCAGCTAGAACCACATGACCTCTTGGTCACTCCCCCAAGTCTGGATGAGGGAGAGAATCAGAAGAGCAAAAGTGAGAAAAAACCTTGTGGGATGAGATAAAGACAGTTTAATAGGTAGAGCAAAAACCGTGCATACAAGCAAAGCAAAACAAATTAATCCATGCTTCCCATCAGCAGGCAGGTGTTCAGCCATCTCTGTCACATGAATAATGGTTACTTGGGAAGACAAACACCATAACCCTGACTGTCTTCCCCTTCCTTCTTCCTCCAGCTTTATATGCTCAGCATGACGTCACTTAGTATGTAATATCCCTTTGGTCAGTTGGGGTCAGCTGTCCTGGCTGTGTCCCCTCCCAGCCTGTTCATTGGTAGGGCGATGTGAGGAGCAGAATGGGCATTGAAAGTTTAGCAACAACTAAAACCACTAGCGCACTATCAAAATATTTCTCATCCCAAATCCAAAACAGCTCTATGCCAGATGCTAATAAAAACTGTTAACTCTATCCCCGTTGAAACCACGACACTTCATCATGTAACAGATCTTCATAACAGCAAAATAGGGACAGACAAAGTGGATATGACCATCAGGGAATTGTATATTCAATTGGCAAAAGGCGACGAAATTATTTTAGTCTCTTGACAACACTTTTGCAAAATACATGTGAGAATGAGGTTAGAGTCTTTCTGCTGACAAAGCCTGACTACAAAAGATTTGAGATGCCATGGGGATCTGGGTCCAAATTTCTTACTGAAATTTCTCTGCTTCATGCTGGATTTTGAAAAAGAACAGGAAAAATGACCCCAGCCCTCCAGTTGTGTTGCTGTCTTCCGCTTAGAATGGGAAATCAAGACTGTAGTTCTCAAAAGCTTGACTATGTCAAGATATGAAGGCAGATTTTCAATGTACTTAGTCAAAGTTTCTCTCAATCATACGGCATGCATACCCATTAGTTTGAAGTCAGAAAGCTTAAGTTGTTCAAAAAAATATATGCAAGATCAATCAGCTCTTCAGTCTAGACTTTGAATAGCCAACAGACCAGCTTCCAGTGATTTCAGACAATTTCTCGGCTCATACTGGGACAGAATCACTGGTAAATGTTTCCAATTGTACACTTCATTACAACTTTTCAATGCATCTTTAACTTCTTGGAGCTAGAATTCACTGTGTGCATTTGATTGCAGCCTAGCGTCTGGTGCTGATAAACCCTGCTGCTGGGTGTAAAGATGCTCAGTATAATTAGAGACTATTCATGGCAACGAGCAACACAAATTCTTTTCCAGATGTTGGAAATTTCACAGCATTGCTTGTAATTTTTTTTTTTTAAGGCAATTTGTTACATCTCTCAAAAACTCAGAGGCAGTCTTACTGCTGAACCTACGTTCTGTTTCAGCAGTCTATGCCTTATTATAACAAACTTTTAAAGTCTTTTGATGGAATTCTTAAATGGCAAACAATTAGGAAAGGAGAGGTGAAGAAAATTCAGCTAAAAATATTTGTTGATAGCTTTGTGCATCTCACTGCTGTGTTCTAACTAAAAAGCATGTGAAGCAGAGACAGTATTGATGCATTAGGCAGGGAGAAATGGTATTTTTCAAATATTAATAAGAACTTTGAAAAACTTCGCAAAACTTTGCCCAGTTTAAAGTATGGATTCTTTCAGCAATTAGTTCCCATATCCTGCCAGGTCTGTCATGATCTATTTTAGTGTTTGTAGAAGAAAGGTTCCACACCAGACTGAGGCATGGACAACCTTAGATACTTCACCTAAGACCTCTCCATTTGTGTGGTGGATAATTGGGATGATAAAAGCAAGATCACCACCCTGAAAATTGACAAAGAGCTTTTCTGGCTTCTGCAGGCCCAGGAATTAAAGTTTCTCAAATTGGTTTCAGGCATTTCTGCTCTGCTGCAAGCAGCAGCCTCTGACTGTGTGCCGAGTGTCTCAGTGAGAAAGGTCTTACTGTATAGGGAAATCATTAATGTACAGTATGAATGTAAAGTATCACAGTTATTCTGTAGTAACTGTTGTCTAGATACCTGTTCGGGGGCGGGGGGGGCAGAAGGAGATGTGTCGGGGAGAGATGGTCCAGGGCTGTTTCTGGATGTCAGTAAGAAAGGCCTGACAACAAATGGCATATTAAAATAGTTGCTTCAGAATAAAATGAGGAATATAGATAGCGAGTAAATCTGACATCCTTTTGTGTGCTGTGAACCCCAATTTCATGCAGCATAAGATGGACCCCAGATGGACTTTCCCACGGTATGTTGCACAGATTTCAACTGTGGAGAGGTTCCCAGAATTTGAAGAGACATAAGATTTAAACTTTTATCTACAGTTATCTTTTTATTCTATTATTTTAAAGCAGATATTTTAATATTCCATTTATTATCAGGCCTTTGTTACTGACATGCTGAAAGAGCCCTGCACTCTCTTTCTCTCTTTCTCTCTCCCTCCCTCCACCCCACCTGGTGCAGAACAATACATTTATTTTGGAAAACAGCACTGTCCCTATGGTGAATTCTCTTGATATTCCAGAACAGCTACCCTGCAGCTTTCCCTTTATAGACCTTGAGTAACAGTTCTTAGACTCCAAAAACTTATAACCCTGAATTTCCCATACTTTAAACAGATGGAGAAAAATTACTGATACTGTACACAATAGCTATGGACATATTTCAAATAGACATTATTAGGTACTCAACTGAGCAGTATTTTTCATAAGGACTTTTAGCATTCTGCTGTTCTTACGTATATGTCAAGGCAGTACTGCAGCCTGATGTTGTATGCTTTGGTATGTCAGCATGCACCCTTAAATTCACCCCTCTTTAATTTTCATTGATTTACACTTTTGTAGGGCTTTCATGTGAACAGGCACATCCCATGGAGTTTTTGGAGGTCAAAAAGGACACCTTGCCTTCCTTTTGAATATTTGGTGATGATGGGTTCTTGGAAGTCTGAGGAGTATCACCACCAGCCGCCTTCCAGAGTGATGGGAACACTCCAAAAGCTGACTGGGCACCCTGGTACCTGCTGGCTGAAGGAACCCACAGCTTACACTGGGAGTTAAGCCTGGTGGCAGAGTAAGACTGTAGCACAAAAGATTATAGCAAAATGAGAACAAAATCAGGATGAATTCTATGGTGTGATGTAGACAGGAGAATCTGAGCACCAACTCCTTCCAGAACAATCTGACAAATAAGAAAAGAATACATGTTGACAGAAAGAAAATCTTTTCCATTTGCCCAAGCATATGAGCACAGTCCGACATTTCTGCATCAAAGCTGACAACAAGTGATTTTGTCCCCATCTCCTCAGTGATACAGTTTGATGCTCTTTTGTGTTCACAGTGTAGCAGGTCCAATATGATACACAATTCTTTTACCGAGCTTCTTGAGGAAGACACTTATATGGGAGAGATGATATCACAGGGTCAGCCATCTGGGACAGGTGACACAGGGTTTGTTGAAAACAAGCTGCCCTTGTTTCCCTGCAGGTGCCAGGAGTTGTCTGAAATCTGATCAGCACAACAAGCTGCTCAAACACACTTTCTGCTCATGAGGCTCTGCCAGGAGTGTTAGTCCTCTGTGTACTAAGTCAGATCGATTTGCTGCATTTTTGGAACCCAGTCAACAATTTGCTCTGCTAGATGGCCTGCTGTTGTTGTTTAATCATTCCTGTGACCATGCAGGGTGAAATTACCGGTGGGTTTTATGACAGATATAAGGATATTACTAAGTGTTGGGCTTGGGCTTGCGAGGTGCACATCTGGTGGCAGTGGTATGGATTGATCACATCCCTGAGAGGCTAAATCTTGAGCTAAAATGAAGATGGTACTGTGGAGCAAATAAAACATATTTCTTAGGGATGTTGGAACGTGCCAGGAACACCATCAGCCTGGCTCAGTGGTCTGCTTACGTATTGGCTAACCGTGGGGGAGAGATGTTCTCCAAGCTCATGTATCTCCAAGTCAGCATATGGACTGCTACAGAGAAGCCACAATTTAGCAGTCCATGCAGAGCAATTAATAGGACTTTGGCAGGCTATTAATATTTACAATATCACTTTACTTCTCTCCTACCATGAACAGAAACACTTGCAGCTTATTGGTAAAAACTCCTCAGAACATCATTTTTTTTAGACGGTGTCAACTGGCTTTTCAAGTAAGGGAAAAGTATAATAGCTACAGAGCATAAACTCGTATGTTTCTCGTTTTCTCTGGGAAATACTGGAGTGAGGAGTTTTCAGTGGGATATGCAGACAGTGCAACAGTTCATGCTGGCTGAGCACACAGTGAGTGCACATAGATTCCAGAGCTCCTTGAGTGACTTCTGTTTAAGCCAGTAAAGCAGCAGCCTTTGCAGCATTGCTTTTAGCATTGCATTTATAACGCCTACCCTTGCCCTGTGCTCTGACCATCTCACTTCTGAAGTGTTGTCTGTGGGGGACTGGACACCTCATTTCTACCACAGATATTTTTACCTTACAGTGTCAGAAATTCCTGAGGAATATCTCGAGTAGTTGCTGTGGTTTCTTCCTGGAAGTGTTTCAGCTTTCTGGTTGTGGTAACTTGGCACGTGTGCTAAGGCAATGACAATCTATATAAAGTCCTGGGACTCCTCTAAAGGGTTTATTTCCCTTCCTCTTATTCAATGTGGTCCCATCTAGTGGAGTAAAGCATTGTGCTTTTGCCTCAAGAAGAAAGAAATCGCCAGCGCAGCCAGAAACTAAATGCACTGACACATTTCATATCAACCTTGCAGAGGTGTCAGGAGATGTTGTGGCTCTGTTGTCTTCAGCTGTGTCCTCTTTGCCTTTCTTAAAATGGGAGTGCTGCCTTGCCAGCCTATGTAAATCAGTTTGAACTGTGTGGTGTTGTGCGTGTATCCTTACTACAATAGTACATCCCCAATGAATAAACCAAATCTTCTTTTGGCTGTAGGACATCAATAAAAGACTGACGTCATTCCTTCCTCAGCTCTGAACAGTATGAATGGCTTCCTCTGCTGCCATATACACTATGGTGAGGGATTGGCACACATGGGAAAGGATTGCTTCTCCAGAAAATGCATGCCAGAGAAAGTGTGAATTTCTGCCTATTTGTAAGAAAACATCATCTGAGATTACGTAAGGTTTAGTGTTTTAACTGTTTATGTAGCTCAACACAGAGGGATGTAGAGAGACTGTCACTCTAGAAATTGCAACAATAAATTATTCCCTAAAGCAATCATTGCTGTGCTTGATTTTTTAAAATTCATACAACACATTGAAACAAGAGGAAAAACCCAAATGCAGAATAAAACTGAAGCTATAAATCTGCTGAAGTTACCAAAGTTATTCTGAAGCTAATTATGACTGTATGCAAAGCAAATGAAGTGAGAACTGAATTAATGAAGACTTGCTACCTCCCAAAGCTAATGAGGCATGGTTTATACCAATAGCTTTTCAAATTGAAAAATTAACCATGTTGCAGAAAAAAAAAAGAAAGAAAGAAAGAGAGAAAGAAAGAGAGAAAGAAAGAGAGAAAGAAAGAAAGAAAGAAAGAAAGAAAGAAAGAAAGAAAGAAAGAAAGAAAGAAAGAAAGAAAGAAAGAAAGTTATTTTAAAACAGTCGAGGAAGTTTGTTGAGAATACTATAGAAGACAAGAAATGTAGTGAGATACATGCTCCCTAGCTGTTTAATGTTCTTCCTTGACATGCTTTTCTAAGAAACTAATTACCTTTCTCTTTTTCTTCTCCTCTTTGATAGGAACTTCTAGTGCCACTGGGATAAAGAAAACAAGAAAACCTTGTTAATTTGGAATGGATTTTTTCAGTTTTCCTTGGACATTTTCCATGGTATTGAATTTTAAGGTTATGCGCCCACTACTGTGCAGTAAGAGAGGTAGCTGAGCTGGCTGAGGCTGATTCTCTGCCTCCTGGTATGACAAGTAAGGGTTGTTTTCGACTGGTGTTCTGGGGTCCACACCACCCGCTCCCCTTAAATCTTTTATTTCTTCCCTTTTGTAATCTTCTATTTCATTTTATCTATCTGCTTTACTCTTTTACTTTCATAAATCAAAATCCCCGTCTTCAACTTAATTCTTTTCCCTGTCGTTCAAAGTCTGCAGACGTATTTTTGTCTCGTGAAATGGGGCATGTTTGCCACTTACCAGAAGAAAAAAGAATAATAATGACAATAATAATAACAACAACAACAGAGTGTTTGGATCAATACCTAATCTGTTCAGAAGAAATGTGTAAATCTATGCCTTAAAGGGGCTACGTGCAATCTGTTTCATTGAACAGCATATTTGTCTACTGGTTTTTATTTACATGGGGAAATTTAGTTTCAAAAACAATCAAAGTATTGCATAATATTTGGAACATTTCCCTGAAATATATACTAGTTTTAAAAGGCTTCTGGGTCATCTGCTGACAGTATTGTGTTGCAGCTTTTGTAAACCAAACTGAAAATTAAACAAAACCAAAAAACATAGAAAAGTAAACAAAATTGAAAAGGGATGTATATTAACAGCAAGGAGGTGAGCAAAGTATTCTTGACTACAAGCTGCTAGAATTCCCTTGCTTTATACATATATATATGGTAGAGTATAATAGTTAGATTAGTAAAACCATCTTTGCAACAGAAACCCATTTCACCTCTCATCATAGATTAAACCAATTTTAAAAATTATAAGATGATGAAGAATCACTTTTTCCTATTACTATCCTTAAATAACTGCTTTAAATTAAGAAAAACTATTTCTGGAATGAATTTCACTTAGGAAACAGGGTTGAAAGGAAAGTTACAATTTCTTCTCACAGGCCAGAGCTGAATCAACTCTTTTTAAAGGATCCTGACACACATTTCATCTAAAAAATACAAAACTAGACAACCCACCACCTTCTCTGATTTCTATTATCAAAATGTCCCTACTGAATTGACAAATTATACCAGTGCACGATTACTCTTACTTTTAGAAAGTTTTCCCAAGGTTTTAACTGGTAATACTGGTTTAGGTAAAATAAAAATTGATCTTTTGGTGCCAAATCTTCTTACAAAATAGTAGTAAAACCTGAACAAGTTATGAAACATACCAGTTACTCCTCTCCCCCCGTTACTGTTCTTATTTTCTCCTTTGAGCCCATTACAAGCTTATTTTGTGCTACAACCAAAAGTATGAAGCCCTGGGAATTCTGAGGGGAAAGCTGCCCAGAATCCTCTTGTCGTGCAGTTCCAAGAAATCTGTCTGCTTTAGACAAGGCATTTGAAATGTGATAGGTAATGTGAAATGAGTCAGTCTTGTGGAAGCATCTTGGTTACAAATAATAAAAATTCTTGACTGGACTTCATTTGCTTTGTGGCTGGTGTAAACCCCTGCTTAGCAGGGAGCAACCTCATAAGATGGACCATTGTTCCAGCCAGTTCTCTTAAATGCCTGTGAACTTAAAAGAGGATTTTTTTTGATTTATTAGTTCTTACTTCCTAATTGCCCCATCTTCCAGCAAAAGGCCAATAAAAGGGAGTCGCAAAGTCACTACATTTTGGAATCAGTTTAAGTAAAAATGTAACAATACACCTCTCTAATCCTAGAGTATTTTAATTTTAGACTAAAAAAAAAAAGTCATTAAGGAATTAAGGTCCACTTGAGACTTCTGTGTGAAACTAGAACTGATTGGTTAAAAAGTGTGAAAATAGCAATATTGTTTCCAGATGATTGTGAGAGCTGTATTCTTGTAATTGAATCATGTCTTTGCATGCTTCTTTATCCCATTACTTCTGAATTCATGCACGGTGACATTAATTTCAGTATAACACATGACTTACATCTGTTTATATATTCCATTTCGTCCCCTCTGTCACACTTCTTACGAGGCTTTTGTGACATATTAAAAATATCTTTTTTATGAGTTTTTGAACAGCAAATTTACTGGTCTTGGCTCTGACATAAGTGTAGCATCAGAGATGAAGAAGAGTGCGTTTCTGTTCTTTCACGTTTAAGTTGGTTCAAGCTGTCAGGCTGAATGATTTCTACATTGCTAACCTTAGCTCAGGGGAAAGCCTTGGCCCCATCTATAGAGCTGGTGTATAAACCCATCAGCTTTATATGAAGACTATCTTACTGCAAGAAAAAAGCCTGGGTATACACAAGTTCCTTTAATTAAGGGAAAGCATTGTTTCTCCTGCATAGTAAAAATGGTACTAATTGCCCATTTTTTAAATGGAAATGAAAACTGAAAGTGTAATCACATATGCCAATTTTCAAAATGAATCTGAAATATTAGTACAGCTTTTTAAGATGTATGCCTTCTCATACAGGGAAGCAAAACATTTAGAGTTTAATAGTCCAGAGAACAACTTCTAAATAATATCCAGAGAATGAAGGCAGTTGTTTACCCTTTATCATTACTGGTTTCAAAGATATCATAGATGTATCTGTTTATATATACATGTACATTATATACCTAGGCAAACAGGATTATACTCCATTACACTTCCTTCCCAAACTTTTTCCTTACATGAAAACTAGTGTGAAAATATTTCAATCAGTTACTTATCAAGTCTAATCTGACACATTCAATAAGCTGTTGGCTCCATTCTTTTTTTCATTTGCTTTAAATTGAGTTTATCTCAAAACCAGGAGATTCTAGGATTTAGCTAGTGTAAATTTTTGTGAAAACTGTATATTGACACGATTTACACTTCTAAAAAAATACGTTACTTATGATTTACTATCTGATTTAAACAGCTGTCCCTCCTATATTAAGAAGGAATAAAATCCTTTTTAAGGTGGTTAGTCAGGCCTAGATTTACCCAGCTTAATTTTTGCCAACTAAAAGTTAGAAGCATAGATGCTGGGGTTAACTCCTGGCTCTGAAGAAGAGTAAGATGGGTGCTTCCCCAGTCATTTGTAATAACACTGGTAGGATGAATCATGCTTTGAACAAACATATCTCCGAGTATAGAGAGAGTCTAAAGTGGTAGTTTAGACATGATGCCTGATGTTTAGAAGACTAATAGCAGGTGAGATCAATTCAGCCCTCGGGAAGCATGGCTGGGATCACCTGCACTTAGTGTCTGGTTTCTAAATGATCATCATCATTTATGATGAGCCACAACACAAGTAGCTGCAAATGATTCCCAAACCTTGTAAAACAACAGTTCACTGCACTTCTTTAGCTTATTTTTGAACAGTTCTCTGCTTCAAAGAAATATTAGCTTAGCTATGATTCAATGTATCTCTGGTAAATAGGGCTGTAAGGATATTTAACATTTGCAAGTGACACATTTTTTGGTTTATAGCCCTGGCAACCTCATTTTCTCCTCAAACAGCTATAAAGACAACGTTTACCACATTCGTTAATGAGTGATAGCTGTAAAAGCATCTCCAAAAAGAAAACAATGGTCATTGTTCAGATAATAAATTCTTAAAAATTAAAGTTTTAGAAATAAGAAATTAATCTTGCATTTCTCCACCCTGGAAACTTCAGTTCAAATAATGGTGACAGAATGAGTGTATACACAAAAATGAAGAAGAAGAACACAGACCAAACATGCTAAAGACTGCTCATATCTTCTGCTGTCAGTTATAGATAAATCCTCTAATATGTTTTCGGTAAGAAGGGTTGTCATACAGATGCCTCTCTAAGCTTTACCTTGCTTGCTGGTAACTTGGATGGAAAGAATCATTTCATGTGTCTATTGTGGTCTTGTCTTCTCTGAGCTATGTTTTTATACCTTGGCCATCTCTTCAAAGGCATCCCTGGAGAGGATTCCCTCACCAAATACATATTTGAACAAGGATGTAGTGCAGGTGTTTATGCCTTTTGATATGCTGTACCTAAACTTTTTTCTTTTTTTTTCTTTTCTTTTTATTTCTTTTTTCCTCTTCTCCTTTATTTTTTAATTTTAATAAAATGTCAGTATTGGAGTTTATGAAATGTGCCTTCTTATTTTAAATAGCCCCCATTATTGCTTTGTTTAGCCATGCTGCCTTCCTTCTTTGGGAAGTTTCTGTAAGCATTTTGGCAAATAGTGCACATTTGGGTTTAATTTTTCATCCGCTGTCTGCCAACATTTTGCAGTTTTGGCTTCTTCTTTTCATTTCCCTCTGGAAATTTTTCTCATTTTTAATGTAATTCTTCTTTTCAAAATTAAGCACTGCTACAGTGGCTGTATTGCTTCTCTTACTCCTGAAAAGACAATTGATATTTATTCATCAGGGTCTTTGTAATTAAATTTTAAACCAGGTCTGCAAAGCCTGTTTTTTTTCATTTTGCCTGAAAAAATGTCTTGGTTTCACACCTGAAACGTGATTTTTATTCAACCTATAGAAAAGCAGATGGAATCTCATTATTGCTTTTTTCTCCTTAGCTTCTAATCACCTTCAGCCTTTCACAGTCACTATCACTGTCCTAGCTGAGAAATCTTGGTAGTATACTTTTCCTTTTTGGGCCATGAATTTCTATGCCTATAAAGATTTTATGTTACTTATTATTCACCCATTTACCTGATTTAACCATGATTTACAGATTAAACTATCCCAAACAAGGACAAAGTACTTTGAAAATGAAACAGTGTAAAAGAAGTTAGTCAACCATCTCAAAGTCCCATCATTTTTAAATGAAATGTACTTTTGGCAAAGGATGGCAGTGTCTCAGAAAGGGCAATTTAAGAGTCTAATTGCTTATAGAAATGGTAGCTATATGGATATATCAGTACCATATGCAAATGTAATTACGACGTAATTCTGTGTAATTACTGTTATCGTATATCCAGGTTAGGGGTTCCTTCAAAGCTTCTACAAAAGAAAATAACCCATATATTTTTAAAGATATCTCTGCTATTATGAGGTCCTAGGCAAAGAAGATGACAAAAATCTAAGTGGGTAGATTGCAGTAATAGCCTAGAAATCAAATCAATAATGTAGGAGATACAATAAATATATTAGACTGGTAAGCAATGCCATTCCTTTGCCTCAATTCTCTTTAGTCCACAAGGAAAATATGATCAAGGCTTTGTATCCTATTGCTCTACGAATTGGAAGAACTATTTTTCCTGGTTTGCCCCAAAATCCCCAGAAACAAATTAAATACAGCCAATTAGAGAAAAAAAAAAAAAAAAAAGAGAAACTTGACCTAACTTAGAAGAAGGGCAGGCCAGGAAAAATTCAGTCCACTCTGGGAGAGTTGGAGAGTTTTACAAGCAAGAGTATGCCTAAAATCCAGGGGAGATAAGAGGAAAACTGAAAGGCTGAGAGTACCTTGAGCTCTCTCCAACAGATAACAGTAATATTGCCTGCTGTTCCCAGCAAGTGAAATTGAATTGCTTTCTTGCTTTTAAATTTAGCAGTATTAGTGTATTACTCTCAATAAATTGAAGTTTGGATGATAAATCCCAGTGTAAAAGCTACTTTCAATTTCCCATTTATTGGAAAGGAAAAAGCCTTTGTGTAAGACATCTCCATTAGAGTTCTCTGATTTGTCATACAGCTCTTAATGGAGGATGTTTAACTCACCCTTAAGTTCTGCTGCTATCTTGCTCTAATAAAACAGATAGATACAAAGAGAAATAGAGGAAAAGAAGCAATCTGGAAAATACAGCTTTTTGTTGATGTTTGCAAGACTGGAAAGGACTAATCTTTCTGTCAGCAATCCAGACTCTGGATTGACAGTCAGCCAAAACAGTTACTCTGGATGTAGACTGAATTTACGCATCTGGTATTGTCTCATCAGTCTTGTCTCTAATCCTTTTTTTCAGGCGAGTTCAACTAGGCAGCAGTCTCATTTGTTGCATCAGTTCCCTCTAGGGTCCTCAGTAGTTCGGTGGTGATGGTAACATGCTTCTTGTGATTCTGGTAGCCCACAAGGCTTGCTAGCAAAGTGTACCCTCTTCAGCTCTTTCTTTTATGGTGCTGTGTCAATTACCTTTTTCATTAATGGTTCCAGTTTTCCAGAACATGTTACAAACTTATACCTGCTTAGCTGTATATGACCTCACTGTCAAGATATAACTGCTAAACGTAAATTCCTGAAGAATCTGTGCGCTGGGGAAGTATGATAGTCCTTATGGGAATCAAAGGCCACAGTGGACTTCATGGAGCAAGGCATTAACCTGTTCTATAGGTGGGCTGAAATGCCCATTGCAGTGGATACGCTGTGCCGAGTTTGGTAAAGGGTATTACAAAAAATACAGTAAATCAGAAGAAAGTTTTAGTTTTTCCTGTCCCAACATTTGGCTGTAGAAAATACAGATATATTCCAGTAGCAAATCAATATTTTCCTATTTCTTCTACAAATGAGCTATGGACTACCTATTTATAAGGAAACCCAACTTTCACTAAAATTACCATGAATAAGTTTAACTTTTCCCATTCCAGTCCAGAAACACAAGCTTCACTGGTCCCTTTAATTATAAGGGTGAGCAATGCTCCCCTGAAGCAAAGAGGAGTTACTGCATGACATTTGATGATATACCATATAATGACTCAGAGGAGACTGTATGTCATTGTAATTCAGTGCTGTACCTTTTCTGGTGCCTATGCATTGTGAAGTGATGAAATTTCATTCTTCACTTTTATCAGCAGAGGTAAAAATACTTCCGTTAAGTTAGAAGAGAGAAAACATCAATAATTTAAGATCTCTCTTCTTAGTACTGGCTTAATTTTAATGAAATTTAAAGATGAGGACATATTAATTAAAATGACAAACTCAGAAGGCAACACTGTCCCAGCCTGCTTTTTTTAGCCAAAATTGGTCATGTTGAATTAATAGCAAAAATATATCATACCTTTTTATAAGTATATGCTACATATTTATCAGTAGAGGTCAAGTAAATTCTGCAATAAGCTCAGAGAGGGAAAATATAAATAATTAAATATCTGTCTTTCTAAACCAGGATTAGCTATTATGACATTTAGAGATAGAGCAACTTTCTGAAACAATAAAAGTTATTCATAGCATCACATGCTTTTATTCTGCTTTCTCAATCAAAATTCACCTTACTCCATAATCTTCAGAAGCAAACGCATCGTTATTTGTTTCCTGCTTGTATCAGTTGTATCTCATGCTGGTACTCGTACAAAGGAACCTAAATGAAGCAAAGATATTTGTCTCTAAATCATATTTTTCAGATTGTCAGAGCTCTTCTGTTGATCTCTGGCTTTTTCAAAGCAAAGTTAAATAACAACTTATTTCTTACAGAGTCATCTTAATGGGGTGAGTGGTCGTAGCAAGCCATCAAAAGCACCAGAATTTCATGAGTCTTAGAAGAAGTGATATTAAAAAGTCACATCTTTAAGTCACTGAAATGAAGCACAGGAGTACAACAAACTGAGAACTGTGCCTCTATGTGGCTGTTACACAATAGGAATTGCAGCCACTGGGAAGTGGTAACAGTTCAAAGGAAATAGAGGCTACATCTACACAAGTTCAGTTTACTTTAGATATCTTACAAACTGTAAAATGTGCATTAAACAAGAAACACTTCTCTTTCAACTTCAAGGGCCTATGTATCCACTATAGCCTTGATGGAGAAATGAGGAAGGTATCCACAACACCTGTTTAAATATGGTTCAGATAGCGGGTAGCTGAAGTCTTGTATCAGCCTTCAGAGTCTATTTCATAACAGTGCAGACAGTCCATGAGCATTTTCTTACAGTCTCCTGAAGGCTGTCTTGCTGTAACCGTATAGCTTTAATTTTGGGATATCCACAATCCAGAAATGAAACAGTGCTTGTTTCTGTGAAATAGATTCTAACTGAATAAAAATACATAGGCTTTTCTGCATTTAATATTTCTTTTCTCTATATGCTAAGATGAAAATATATCAGAAATAAAAATTGAGATAATGATAAAAGGAATCCCAAACTTTAGGCTTATTTCATTATCAAAAACTGTCCCCACACTGCCTAGTAGGAAAAGTGTTTAATGCTCTGAAAAGTATGGATTCTAAATACAACGAGTATGTTCAGAAAGTCTGTCAGAATTATAAGAGTTATGAAATTTTTCTTAATCTAGAGGAATTTTAGAGGGGAGTGTTACAGCTATATCAACACAGCACAGTGCCTTGCTCAATTGTTCCCAGTGGCTGCATCTATAATATTAAGCTGAGAAGAGTTAGGGAATAAGACTGAGCACGTATACCCAGCTTTGCAGCATGCAGTCACTGACTTGGTTTTGGCCTTGGGACAGCTAGCACTCTCCCAGATAACCCCCAAAATATATCTGAGATTTTGCACGGGTGAGAGAACATTCTCAACAGGCAATTTGGACAAGCTACCATGTTCTATTGGATAGGAGATTCTAGCTCTATGGATGCAATCCATGGTGTACCATTTGGCTCAAAAGCTAGAGAGTTGCTCTGGACAGTTTCATTTCCCAGTATAGATGTAAGTGGAGAGTCCCTACTATGGCTGTTTGCTTTTGGAGCCCAAAGTGGCTCTTTCCCACACTATATGGTTCTACTTCTTTAAGTATTATTTTCTCAAGCCCCACTGTGCTGTGTAGGTCCAGGCTGAGATGTCTAAATTCTTGTATGTGTAAGGCTATGCCTCTCTCCCTGTCTCAGTTTCTTATCCACAACTTGTGAACTGTAACCATTACATTGTCCTACCCTTAATTTACAGTGTCAAGTTACAATGTGAGGTTTTTTGGACTGAATTTATCTAGCGACAAAAAAAGGCTCATTTATTTTGGTGTCAGTTTGATACCTTTTAGAAGCTGGAAGAACACACAGGACACACGGGTAGTAGATGGGATCCCTTAGTTCACTAAGGAGATCAGAAAGAAATCACAGACTAGCATTTGTGTAATTCAAGCTGGCAATTAATATTAAATCAGTTAGTGCTCTCACTGCTCCAAGAGGAAGACCACCGTAGGATATCCCTTTCTGGCCATTAAAACATTCTGATGCAAAGCCAGAATTTCACTTAGTTATTTGCTCACATGCTTGCAGTGTTTGTTAGCTCATATAATTCCCTCTTTCCCCCTTGGTATTTACTGCAAGCTGTAGTTTTAAAGCAAGTCTCCACAGGATCTTACATTTTATTTTCTAAACAGACTGAACTGTACATTCACCTGTGCAAACAAAGGAGAAAAAGAATTTCCTTGCATCATGCAAGAAGTTCTACTGTGCTTATGGTAAAAGGGTTCATAGTATTAACAAAAAATTACCTCTTGCCATCTGATGTCCTGAACAATAAAATTCAGATCACTACTGGCTTGAAATTCAAGAAAGGAATGGGTATATTATTCAAAAGCAGATGTTAAACCTGGGCTGCAAGATAAAAAATTACATTGATAATGCTTAAACTAATGTACTGGTATTTGTTTCCATTTATTGCAGCATTTTTTTTACTTTAGGCAATTGCATTGCCTCAACTGATTTTATTTTCTAAATTGTAGCTTAATTTCCTACAAACAGATTTTGTTTTCTCTACTAAATAATGCATGGCAGAACTAGCTGAGCATTTGCCTTTGTTCCCCAATAGATTTTAGAAGACTGCCAAGACATCTGAAGTTTTCTCTGGCAAAAAAAAGAGAATGATCTTACATTTAGGGTTCATTAAAAGTTCCATTATTTTTTCATAAGAAAATTATGAGGGATCTCACAATCCTCCTTTTGGAAATACAATGTACTGTATGAAAAATAAAAGCAGAACATTTTCTTGTTTGCTGTCTGCCACTCTGCAAACCATTTTAGAAATATCCATTTTCCTAATGTACTTCTTTTTAGCAGTGACACTTCCATATCATTCAGTCTTCTCTTTAATAACAGAGATTTAACCTAGCAAAAGTATGGTAGCAAATAATGGTAGGAAATACAGCAGAATACAGTTACTGACAGAGACTCTTCTTTTCTAGAGTTTGGGCGCAATAGTGTAAACTTCATAGACCTCTCTAAATAAAGGTACTCTGAAACAGAAATATCTATAGAGCACAGTGCAGTATTTCACTGGAACTCGGAACAAAGTCCTAAATGCACTTTCTAAGTGTTGCATGAAAGGGGTAAAACAGTTTTGGCAGAAAATAAACCCTCTTGTGTTCTAACAATCCTCACCAAAGCAGGAGGCTAGGTGCAGCTAGGCTTAAATTCTGAGTGATGCCCAATTCGCCTCTCAATGCAATTCAATTCCGTTTAATATAAAGTATTAAACTATTATGATTTGGATACACTAATTGCAGGCTGCACCGTCAGTCTAGTCGTGCTCACTAACTAGCACGGCCGCCCTCACATCTGCGGAGGTGTTCAGTGAGAAACCAAAATGACTAGCTACTGAAACAGTGCACTTTGTTTAAGCAACAGAAACACAGGTTCTTTGGATTGTCGGTGATAAATACACTGTCTCCAAAGCAAGTGCAAGTAAAAGTAAGGTTATTTATACAGAACGCGTGACAAAGTTACAAACCATACAGCCTGGCTATAATTGTAGGAAAAAGATTCTCTAGAGAACTTTCTAAGTTTCCCGAAGAAGCGCTTGGTATAATCTTAGTCTTACTCAAAGGCATCCCTATGGGGGTAGGAAGAAAGGCTCAGCCCGTCGACTGGTCCCAGGAGTCAAAGGCAGTCTGTGATGGAGTTCTCCCCTGACTAGTTTCCCATGGTGTCTTCTCTAATATCCACCCATTCTCAGGTTATTTTTATACTGTTTTTTGTCTTCAAGGTGGAGTTTGAGTGACTTTAGTCATAAATACCTTTATTGTGATGGGTATAAATTTCTCTCACTTTGAATTAAAGGTATAGTTTACAAAAAATTCAGGGTGCAGACTCAAAGAGGAGTGGTTGCACCTCGGAGGCGGGTAGCCTTTGGGATGGAGGTGTGTTTTGGTATTAAAATGCGTTAAAATGACATTATAATGTGCAAAGTTCACGCAAAGGACAGCAGTTGATCAAAATTTGACAGGATGCTGGCTCTGGGTCCAAGTAAGCTGCTTTATCTGGTCTCAGTGCCATCTTCTTTCCCATTATTGACACAAGGCAAGGCCACAGAATTGACATTCCGTTCCATCCCTCATGTAGTTTTGTCTGGGAACCACAGATATTGTGTTCCTTGTGTGCCAGGTGCAGCTTGTTTTCCACCTCAGAAGCTTCTTGATTTTATGCTTTTGTTTAATGTATGAACAATGCTATACTTCTACATTTTGGGCCAACTTTAGTAATTATCCTACACTAAGCTACAGGAAGTGGTGTTACTATCTTTAGGGGTGTCTATATCCCCAAACAGATTCTCTCCCTGTTTTGATCCATAATAGTGCTAGTACTATGGCTATCTATACTGCAAATATACATCAGTCCATTCCCAGGCACTGATACGGAGCAAATCAGTTACTGCCTTGGGATGAGAAAGCCCAGAGAGAAGAATCTGTGCCACGCTTTGCACCCTGCACATAGTGAATTTGCCAACATCACGTATCTGAGAGTCAGACTTTGCCTGTACTGAGTACCAGAAAGATAGAATATAGTGCTTTGTCCAGACTGGACACCGAAAGCTTCTGTCCTGACCTGATTTGCCATCCCTACATCTTGCCATGCAGGCCTGTCTGCAGCCATGGGTACTACTCATGCTGCAAAACTCATGCTGGAGGCCAGGTAGAATGTTGCAGCTTACTCCCATGCTGGATGCGGCTACATACACTCTACAGAGCACTAGGACTTCTGAGATTCTTTCTTTCTTCAGGGTAACAGAGCTGAGAATGACTTACTTAAAGCTCATGTAGCAGAAAAAATTGCTGGCAAATTACATTCTGGTTAATTAACTACTAACCAGTTAGTTAGTAGTTGGTGCTGCCAACTAATAGCTAAAGGGTAGGGGATGACAGCCATTTTCTCTGTTGTATGTTCTGTCTTGCAAATTGGGAAGTCAGCTCCTTGCTCTTTCGTGGCTGTTTAAAAAAAATAAATTGCATTTAGGGTACATCTACAAGGATTGCTGTGCACAAACATCACAAGCCAAGACAGCAGGATACTAGCCTGCTTCAGTCAAGAGAGGTGTAACTTTAATTAGAAATTAACACCATAATGAGTCAAAGATAATACACCTGCAGTTGGCATTGCGTATGACCAGCTATCTGCATTTTTTCGTTTGACATGTAGGCAGAACATGCTTGTGATACTGTATGGACCCTCATATCTCTATCAAGTCCTATTCTGGACAGACTTTCCTATTGACATAGTTTTCAGACAGTGAATATCGTTGGAAGAATATTACAGGAAGGTAACTGAAAAGATGTTGCTGGTAAAGCATGAATTAGTTTACCAAAATATTCTCTCTATATAAATTTATATATGTACAATGATTTTATACACAAACAATTCCAAAATATAATTTCACCACATGGGTCTGGAAATTCTCCAGAATACTACCCCAAGAAAAAGAATGATATCCAAAGATGCAGCCGGAAACCATTTTTGAACATTTAGCAAATCTGGAATGTAACATTGCTTTATGTGACAAATAGCTGAAAATAAATGGCAGTTGTCCCTAAGTGTATAAATAAATAGATGATTATATCTATCCAGTATCATATAGTACTTTTCATCTGTAGATCTCAAAGAGTTTGCAAAAGGAAGTCATGACAACTTCAAAGGTGTTTAGAGTTTATTCAAATGTGACAGAATGGAAGATTTGTCACATTTGTATTCTACAAAGTGGTTTCTGAAGTGCTGTAGAGGATAACGCACCTGAGACTTGCCAGTGAAGGAAGTATTACAGCAGACAAAATTCACAAAAAATCATGGAGAGAAATAATCTATTTTGGTGTTGTTTTTCACAGCACTTCTTGTAGGTAATTTTTTCTTAATTTGGTAGCATATACCTGTTCATATATCTCTGTCACATATTCTTTCCAAATCAGAGTTAGATGATGAAAAGTATTGAATATATACTTATTTGATTGTTGTATTCTGAAAAAATCATAGTAGTTGAAAGACTTCTTAAATATTAGATAGTCCAGATTATAGCAAACCAAATGAGAAACACTACTTACAGTTCAGCAATGAGGTTTCTGAGGACAGATACAGAAGCTCTCTCCAGGGAGGAGCAGTTGTTGGAAGTGGAATATTCGGTATGTGGGTAGTTGCAGTCAGAAATCTGATGTCTTCCCATCTCAGGAAATTCCTCCTAATATAAATATATCTGAGATATTTTTAATAGTAAGTGGTGGAGAATAACAGCTACAGAACCCTCTTCATCCATGAGTACATATTTCTGTAAAAAATAGAAATTAATATATGTTTTTAAAAAATGTATGAAGGCTTCATGTTACAGAGCAGGCAGAGGTCTACTTGGGTAAAATGAACTAAGTAAAATCATTGCTTTTACACTCAGTCTTTGGATGTATTCATGGATCCGCGTGATTTAATTCTAATTATTTGGATCAACAAAGCAGTGAAAAATGAAAATCACAAAATTATAGAAGCGTTTTTTGGAAGGGACCTCTGTATGCCAAGTAGTCCAGCCTCCCTCATTGAGGCAGTTTCATCAACAAGAGGTCAGCTCTGTTTAGCCAAGTAATGAACTTGGCAGTTTCACAGTTTCTCTAGGCAACATGTTTCAATCCTTATGGTAAAAATTTGCTTCCTTAAGTCCACCTGGTATCTTTCAAGCCACAAGTTTATGTCCCTGTCACCTGAAAGTACTGAGAAGAGGTTGACTCATGTTTTGCACTGCTTTTCAAATAGTTGCAGGAAGGTATCAGATTATCCCTTAATATTCTCTTCATGATACTAAATAAGCTGATCTCTTTTCAGGCCTCTTCAAAAGCCATATGCTCTAGGTCCCTGACCATCTTTGGAGCCCACCTTAGAAAGCTATATACTCTTTAAAGTCTGAATGGATGCAAATAGCTAACTGATCTCAGAAGAACTTTGGTCAGTTAAGTGAAGACATGGTAAGATAACTGCAGGCGATGGAACTAACATCGAAAGGAAAGAAAAACTTTGTGCATAAGTGCATTGTGTGTAGGTGGCAAGGTTTTATCAGTAGAGGACTGAAGGGGTGGCCTCTGTGAGGAGTGGTTGGGGCTGCCCATGCTGGACACAACCATGGGACAAAGCTAAGTCCCTCAGCCAGGATGGTGGTGGTGCCTCTGTGATAACATACTCCAAGAAAGGGTAGAAGATACCTCACAGGTATGGGAGGAGGGAAGAAAAATAGTGAGAAACATTAGTGTGAACAACAATGTCAAATATGAAGAAGGGGTAAGGTGATGTTTAAAATTTGTCTTTGTTTCTCACTACCCATCTCAACTGTTAATAAATTACCTTCCCCCAAGTTTAGTCTGTTTTGCCCGTTATGGTAACTGGTAAGCAGTCTCCTTGTCTTTATCTCAAGTCATGAGCTTTTTCATCCTATTTTCTTCCTCTGTCCTTTAGAGGAAGGGAGTGGGTGAGCAGCTGGGTGGGCAGCAGGCTGCTGGCAGAGGGTAACCCTGCATTAAACTTACATTAAACCAAGAAACAGAAAATGAATAACATTCTGTATCTCAGCTAATAATAAACAAGCAATTCTAGTGGTCAGTGAGCCACTGACTGCCGCTGGCTGATGATCTTGTACTGTTTCAGTTCCTGAGCCACTCTGACTTGATCACTATGAAAAATTATCAATGGAAGTCTCTAAGTATTAAGAAAACTATGAACGTATTCATTTTTTTAAAAACAAATCACACTGCTTTGATGGACACAGATGGTAAAAGAAGCAGAAAATATAAACTAGTGAGTTGTTTGAGTTTGCTTTTTAGTGGAGTCCATTATTAGAAGTAACTACAATTGAAAGTTTCCTTCTGTGAAAAATCTTGCTTTTCAAAACTTTGTTCTGTCCCAAATAATTTGAAAACAATTCATTGATTCCACTGATCCTTAATCAGGTAAATGACCGCTATTGATAGACTTGAACTTCCCTGCCGAGAATTTCAGTAAGCAATTTCTGGGCTGGGGTACCCTCAGGATTTCAGCTGTTTGGCACTACTCTTCTGTGGATTTTACACCTTAATCCAAGAGCCATGCCAGCAGGTAGGAGCCAAGCTTGCTTTAGAGCCAATTTTCTGGGCACCAAATAGGCTAAGTAGAAGTAGGATTAATTTTACCGGAGATTATGTGTCACAAAACAGATGTTGTAATCTGATTATGTATATCCATGTCTTCCTGTACAGTCAAAAGAGAGAAGAAACATTTCTTCTAAGACAGTGTCATGATTTAACACCAGACAGCAGCTAGGACCATGCAGCTGCTCGCACAGTTCTCCCCCTTCCCCCTAGAAGGCCAGGGAGAAGATGAAGAATAGGGGGGGAAATGGAAAGGAAAAAAGCTCGTGTGTTAAGATAAAGACAGTTAAGTAGAACAATAACAGAAAAGGAAAATAACAACAGCAGCAACAACAACAACAGACAACAACAACAACAATAACAACAACAATAATAATAGTGGTAGAACCATAGAATTGCCTAGGTTGGAAGGGACCTTTCAGATCCCTTGATTGAGTCCAACCATCAGCCTAACACTGACAAAACCCATCACTAGACCATGTCACTAAGCTCTATGTCTACCCGTCTTTTAAACATTTCCAGGGCTGACAATCCCACCACTTCCCTGGGCAGCCTGTTCACAAGTGACTCTCACCACCCAGTGAATTAGCATCTTCCAGAGCAGTTATAATGGATTCCCCACCACAACAAAACCCCATTTATATAATGAGCACGCTGTCTATGGTACAGAATATTCCACTGGCCATTCTGTTGTTCTGTTTGTGGTCTTTCTCAGCTTCTATGGGAAGATGAAAAGAGTCCCTGAAAGGTATAAACATTGCCTAGCAACAACTAAAACAACATACATTGTTGACATTCCTTTCACAGCAATCACTAGAAAGAAAATTAACTCGTTCCCGGCTGAAACCAGGACACACGGGTGTCTAAGACACAGAAGATCAAACTCTGCAGATGCTCTGATTTCTCTGCTTGCTAAATAGACTAGTTCAGGCTCACAATGCTCTTGCTAATAAATGAACACAAGCAACATCCCTCCTCTACATTTTTTTTAGGCTGTGCAACTTGTCTCAGCCAAAAGGATTTGGCACATTTGCTGGTCTTGAGCCATTCCAACTGTTGCACCTGCCCCCGTCACAGTCTTGAATCCTACCAGGTAAATTGTATTAGGCATGAAGACCATATGCTACACCATGAAGACCACCATGCCACAAGGATTAATTTGGTAAACTGCATTAGGGCGTGGATCCTGGGGAAACTTGGGTGGAATCCATCCCAGACTCTCTTGGACTTCTTCCTTAGATGTGGTGGGGATTTGCTGAGCTGAGGATGTTTCAGTCAAAGCAGTTCCTACAGCTTTAGTGAATGACATACACACATACAAAAAGGAAGTAAAAAGGTTTCACATCCTCTGAAGGTTTAAAGTATCTTCCAGACTTTCAGGCTTCTTGTCATTTTTTTCCCCTACAGTATATAGCTACAGCTGCCAAAAATCTCTTCCCTTTTCAGTAGAAGTCAGCACAGAAACAAAGTGCAGAATTTTAAGGCCTCAGAATGTAACAAAAATTATTGACAGTAATGAGGATGCAGGAGTAAATAGAACTGTTAACAATGGAATAATTTACTTGGTAGGTATCTCAGCTTCCTACACAGCAACTTCTTCCTATCACTTACAAATGTGCTTGACAGCCACTTAACTCTTAGTTTACTACAATGAAAACCCGTGTTACAAATACCAAACTGGTTCAAGGACCAAGACGCGTGCTTTTGAATTATAGCTGTTCTGCCAGTTATTCTCTACCCTCTTACTCTGATGATGAGTGAACTAAGATCTGTAAACATTCTGTTTCAGAACAGCATACGAAATCTGGTGCATTTTCATCAGGGACTAAAGGTTAATTCAAGCCTACCATCTGAGGAATGCTGTCAGTTTCTATTTAACACAGGGATTTCTGGATTCTTTTCTCATTTTTCATGCCTGTCAAATAATTTCCTTCACATGCAAAGCCTTCCAGTGCACACATGTCCTGACTAAGGGCAAAACCAGTTTGAATCCTAGGATAGTTCTTGCTCCTTATGGTCTTTCTTTTTTTCTTTCCCTCGTGTTTTTTTTGTTTGTTTGTTTGTTTGTTTTTTTTTATAAATACAAGACTTCTGATACTATTTTTCTGATAGTCAAATTCCCATTCTTTCCCACCTATGCACCTTGTAGGAGTAAAATGTCATCTCAGGTGGGGTTGCACTTCACAGCTCAAATAACTCACCTTATTTTGTGAAGGCACTATCTCTGATTCAGAACACATCTCCTTGTTCTGATTCTCCTGAAATCTCAGTATGCTGTTACTTATCTTTTTATCTGGCATTAGTTATCATGTTGTGTGCCTTCAAAACATGAACAAATATCCTGTAGTCCATTCCATACTTTACCATCTCTCAGACTGAGACTGAAATAACTATTCAAGGACTAGCAATGAGATGCAGTGCTGTTAAAAATATTGCTTCATTTCCCATGTATATCTGCAATCAGATCTTGCTCTGATGAGAGTGAAGGATACCCTCGTCTTTGCTGAATGCACAGAGGAGTTAGAAATTTATGATATAGATACTGGCTCACAAAGCATTTACAAATTAGGGAAAGTGGATCATATCCTTAGTGATGAAGTATTTTTAAGATCTTGGCTTTAGTATCTCAGTCTTTTATGCTAACACAGCATTAGCTGTTGCTTTGTACACAGCTGAATTTGTAGATCTTCTTACACGTCTTTTGTACATCTTACACTGGACAAGGATTAAGATATATTTTAAAACCTAAGGCAGCAAGTCCTAGGTTTGTGAGGTCAGGAGAATTCTGGAAAAAACCTCATACCTTCAATCCCCAGAATATTTTTCTTTCAGGATCCTTAGGGTGCCATGTCTTTGTTCATATTTAAACTGAGATTTATTGCACTTTTTCTTTTGTTGTTTAAAAGGCTATATTCACTAGTATAAGATACATCCTCAGTAATGTTGAAATAATGTTTGAGTTACAAATAAAGAAAATCTTAGGATATTGAACTATTTGCTATACACTTCAGTAGCACGGAGCACTGTACCTATACAGCAGTTGCCATGGGAAAAATATGAATATTGATAGAAAAAACTGCATTATGCACTAGTCAGTCTGCTACACAATAATGTTACTCATATGAGTGGACCTTTTAGAATAAATACTTGATGTAAGAAATTCAGCAAAAGGGAAAAAGACCAGAAAAGATAATTTTTAAGTGAGTTTCTCTGGTAGTACGTAGATATTCACACAGTTTCTAATTTGTCTGATTCAACAGAGGCCTTGACAATGGTCTCAGCAATTTTTGGTAGCAGCCATCAGCTCAGAGGGTGACCAAAGTACACAATCATGAACAAAATTCAGAATTTTTTGCATGAAACCTTTTGCATAGATTTAAGCATGTGCTTAACTGCTTTCCTAAGCAGAGGAGGTCTTAGTGGTAGTGATTTTTCTCTGTCAAGTCTTATGATCCTTTGGTATTATTATCTACCTTTTGACAATTTCAATGTTTAGGAGTTGATGGAAAGTCTCATTTTTACAGTTTCTTATTAACTGGCAAATTTTACAGTCAGGATGGGATGAACCTACTGCTCTCTTCTGACTTCTTTGACAAAGTTAAGCATAAATACTTTACTTAATTCAGCTCTCTAACTCAGGTGAAATCTCCAGGGGTCAAGCAAAGAAAAAGTCCATAATAATTAACTCTTTCTGTAACAAGACCTTTTTTATGTGTCACTTAGTAACACGGGGAAATGAAATCATTTAGAACTTTACAAACTATTCTCTTTGGGCCCTGTTTTCACATTAATCTGTATTCTTAAACTTTATATATTGCCTGCTACCATTCATATCTAACACTTACTGGCCTAACATAAATTTCCAAACAACTGCAATCTGTTTTGTATTGTTTCCCTTTAGAAACCTTCAGAGTTTTTTTACACCTTCTGGTGTGTTGGCATGTATACCAAACCTTATTGCACTTGCAAAGTGTTTGTTTTTCACAGCTGTCGTAATAAGCATTTAGGTCCTTGAACACAGCTTCTCCTGTTGATCTTTTGACTAATAAGTGTCTTTTTCTAATTTTGCCTTGAACTTCTAAATGTTAAGTCTCTGCTTTATTTTCTTTAGCTTTCCTGATGAGCTAGAAGGGTCAAGGAACATGATGCTGTTACTCCATGTGTATTGTGGTCCTGAGGGCACCACCAGCCCTGACTGGGCCCCTGGGGCTGCCCCCACCTGCCCACAGCCCAGGACCCCATGTCACCCCCTGGGGCTGTCAGCCCCTGCCCCAGTGATGCTGAAGGAGGTCCGCTCTCCAGATCCCCACAGCCCAGCCCTGCCCGGCCATGGACCCACATGGAGGCTGACATCCCAGCCCAGCCTCAGCCTATCCCTGTCCCCAGGGAGGTGCCCGATGCCTGGGGCTGGGGCTGCCCCAGTGTCCCTGGCTGCCCGGCTCCTGGCTGGGACTGTGGGACGGGCCCTGGCTGCCAGGTCCTGCCCTGACGGACCCTCCACAGGGAGGCCCTGCTGCTCCTGGCACCTGACCCAAGGGAGCCGATGGCTCCCGCTGTGCCCTGGGAGTATGCTCCACTTTCTGCAAACCAAGCGATTTCTTTGCTGAGGCCATAACCAAAGCCCCAACACTGTCTCAGGATCTTACGGAAAAGAAGTCTGGAATTTTTTTTTTAGAATCTGGATTTTAAATCATTAGCTCACAACATCTTCAAAGAGAAAAATAAATGACACAAGTTTTTGGTATATTCATAAATGGATTTCATACTTATCCACACTTATAATAGCATTTTAAACATTCCGACATTTTTAATGAACCATACTGGTAGTTTATTTTTAAATGCCTCTTTTTGCATAAAGGACTAGAAAAAATTTTCCACCTGCAAATCCAGATTTCTGGAGTAAAAACACTAACTGGCTAAGCTATCAGGTAGATAGCACACAGCAAATTGTTCAATTTTTGCTTCAACGCAGCATGTCACTTTGCTGACTTTATTTAGAGATCACTTGTAACTCTGAGAAAGCTAGTATTTGTATGTCATCTCTGTTCTTTAGTTATCTCTCTGGAGTTGTTACTAAAACTCATTTCACATTTCCAGCTAATAATAAACTCAAAATACCAGCCATCCAGTGATGGATGTTCATTGTTTTGTGGCACAAAGCATCATTCTGTGTTAGTTTCTGAGATGAACAGGGAGAACTGACTCAAACTGTAGAGCTGCAAAGGGTAGAAGTAGCTAGATGTCTACACTGACAGAAAGGTTCAAAATAGTAAGGAAGATCAGAAAGGAAGAAAAAAAAGAAATTTTTCGTGAAAAACATATGTACTTTGTTCTCAGGTTTCATGTACTGGTTGTGTAAGAAGCAGGACCAGGTTGTGCAGAGCCTCCTGGAGAGGGGTGGTTGCTCTTTCCTTCAGCAGCTGCTCAAGGAGAGAAGGTTGCAGGGACTGCATGACATGAGCAGAAGGGCTTGCAGTTAGTACAGACACTGACAGACTACTGGAAGAAGGGAGGGGACAGAAAGGCTTTGGGAATGATGGAGAGGGAAAAAAAGAATCCCGTGGATGAGACCAGATTGTGTAGATTTTGCTGCATCTCAGAAAATCTTTGAGTTACACAGCTCAAACCAAGTCAGGAAGAAGTCCATTGGACAAGAATATAGTATCCAAAAGCAACATGGTATAAAATCACAAGCTCAGATTTTACCTGACACAATTATTTTGAGTATTTTTTACTTAAGAGTAAAATATACTAGTTTATATTGTAAAGGAATATGCTAGTTTATATGGTAAAATATAACCTGGCCTTTTTTGAATTTAAAAGCCATTCTGGTCTTACAGGATATCACTCTAAGCAAAAAGTCCGTGCAGAGTTGCCTCAAGCCTATGTGGTCCTATCACATTATCAGAGACAGGGACAGCTCAAGCCTTTCTAAAATGGGCATACTGGAGAGCTGAGCTGGATATTGCTTTTGCCTTGGCAGAAGCCAAGTTAACTCTCTCAGGAGGACCCACAGATATCTGGTCTACCTTTCAGTGTGTGTTGCAAGGTTTTGGTAGCAGGGGACTTCAGGAGTGGCTTCTTTGAGAAGCTGCTAGAAGCTTCCCACACGTCCAATAGAGCCAACACCAGCCGGTCCAAGACCGACCCACCACTGGTCAAGGCCAAGTCCATCAGTGATGGTGGTAGCACCTCTGTGATATCTAAGAAGGGGAGAAAAATGCTGCGCAACAGCAGCTGGTAGAGAGGAGTGAGAATATGTGAGAGCAACAGCTCTGCATATGACAAGGCCAGTGAAGAAGGAGGGGAGGAGCTGCTCCAGGCACTGGAGCAGAGATTCCCCTGCAGCCCGTGATGAAGACCATGGTAACGCAGGTTGTTGCCCTGCAGCCCATGGAGGTTGACAGTGGAATAGATATCTACCCTGCAACACATGGAGGACCCTACACCAGAGCAGGTGGATGCCCGAAAGAAGCTGTGTGGAGAGCCCATGCTAGAGCAGGCTTCTGGCAGGACCTGTGGGGGACCCATGCTGGAGCAGTTCCTGAAGGACTGTCTCCTGTGGAAAGGACCTATGCTGGAGCAATTTGTGAAGAACTGTAGTCCGTGGGAAGGACTCATGTAGAAGAAGTTTGTGAAGGACTGTCTCTTGTGTGAGGGACCCCACGCTGGGCCAGGGAAAGAGTGTGAGGAAGAAGGAGCAGCAGAGACAACACGTGATGAACTGACCACAATGCCCATTCCCCGCCCCCTTGTGCCACTCGGGGGGAGTAGGTAGAGAAGTCAGGAGTAAAACTGAGCCTGGGAAGACAAGAAATGTGGGGGTAATTTGTTTTTTTTTAGAACTTTAAAATTTGTTCTTATTTCTCACTATTCTACTTCATTATTAACTGACAATAAATTAAATTAATTTCCCCAAGTTGAGTCTGTTTTGCCTGCAATGGTAACTGGGAAGCTATTTCCCTGTCCTTATCTTGACCTAGAAAGATGCATCTGGATGTTTCCTTGATGTCCTTGGTTGTCTTACTCAAAACAGGCAAGTTTCTAAGCGTTCTTTATGCTGAACAAAGGTGGTTCATAAAAAAGCTGGCAAGACAGTTAAATATTCAAATGAAATTTACGGCCTCTTGATGAGATCATATTTGAAATAGAGTAATCAGAAAAAGTGTGAAACAACTAGTTGTTGTCGTGATAAGGAGGGGAAAGCTCCAAGAATTGAGGCCCACCTGCTCCATTAAAGATGTCTGCCTGCTAAAAATTATATCCTGAAATAGGGTGTCAGACCTGGGGACATAACAGAGTGTAAGAAAGGGCTCAGTCGAGGGGTGTAAAATGAGCTGGATTCAGTTCAAGATTATGACACCTAAATGTAAATGTTCACTTGTGTTTAAAAATGTTTCCAGTGTTTTAAAATAACATTTCAATCAGTAGAGGCTGGACTTGTGGGTCCCAAGAATGATTCAGTTGTCCACTGTAGGAACCTAAGAGGTGTTCAGTTTCCTAGAAAGATACATCTGGATGTTTTCTTGATGTCCGTGGGTGTCTAGGACATTCAAATGGGGCTGTTGTGTGTCATACAGGACCTGTGAGAATCCCAGGTCCTTCTGAAACAGCAGATGAAGGCAAGGTGGGACATAGTGCATTTCAAACAATGGTAGTGATCTCTCTACATTAGCATTTTAGTCTAGATAAGGAGTGCCCTTTTGAAGAAAATCTCCAGTAACTTGAAGATTAAAGCTTTGGTTCACATCACAGAGGTATCTTGGATCACGTCAACATAACTTTTCTCAGATGAAATTAAACTAGAAAGTGTGCTTCTAGAGTGCACTTACTGTTTTCTAGCTGCCAACAGGAGTTAGTCGATGGAACTAAATTAAAGCTAGCCTGAAATAAATCCCCTGAAAATCATTTGGAAGTCTGGACCTCAGGACTAACTGTTCTTCTCTAAATGTCGACTTCTATCATATCCCAGTACTTGCTAACATAGATGCAGCTTTTGTTTATGCAAATGAAACTTACTCTGTGTTTCTGGTCAGTTGCAGAAGCCTTAAATTTATGCATGGTAACTTTAGCCCAAGTTTATGTGTGGTAAGATCAAACTGAATCTCACACCACTTGACAAGATCAACCAAAGGGATGTCTAACTTCCTAATTTCTATACAGGGCATGAGTGTGAATGCCATATTATTAATCCTAATTACCTAATTAAAAATTGACAACTTTGTATGTTGCCATAAATTGCCCCCCCTCAAGCCATAAGGACTTCCCAAGAACATAGATATTAGACATCCACCAAACTTATTTTATAGTACATGTTACAGGCATAATCTATGAAGCTCTCATTCTTCATAGGATGAAGATAAAGAGTGGTCCTACTCGTAAATGTTAAATTACATTCTATGTGGTTCAAGAATAGCTAGTCACTATTGAAATATTAACTGTTAAAATCTCAGGTGGAATGAGCCTCTTTTCTATTGATGAAGAATTCCAGTGAGTGATGTATAACTTATCTAGAGGAATGCTAAATAATGTCATCTACAGAATTTGAGACTCAGTATATATGAAAAGGATTTTATGTAAAAATCATCAAACTGAATAGCACAGACATACTTATGCCACATCTTAAAAAAAGGACTAATTTAAGGCCTCTGCCCGGAAAATTGAGAACCTCATAAAATCACACCATCACTGATGTTTGAAGAGACTTGGACATTGTCTAGTTCAACCCAGAGCAGGGTCAAGTAAAGCACATTGCTCAGGGACATGTTGAGTTAGATTTTGAGTATCTCCAAGGACTCAGATTCCACAACCTCTATGGGCAACTTTTCAAGTGTTCAATCATCCTTACAGTAAAACTTTTTTTTTTTCTAAAGTTTAAATGAAATTTCCTGTACTGCAGTTTCTGCCTGTTCCCTCTTATCCTTTCAGTGCATACCACTGAGAAGAATCTGGCTGTGCTTGCTTTACTGCTTCCATCAGACATTTATGCATGTTTATAAGATCCCCCCAAAACCTTCTCAAGGTTAAACAACTGTAGTTGTCTTATCATCATAGAATGGTTTAGGTTGTAAGGGATCTTAAAGATCATATAATTCTACCCCCCTGCTATGGGCAGGGACAGCTTCCACTAGGCCAGGTTGCTCAAAGCTCCATCCAATTTGGCCTTGAACACTGCCAGGGACGGGGCATCCACAACTTCCCTGGGCAACCTGTTCCAGTGTCTTACCACCCTCACAGCAAAGAATTTCTTCCTAATATCTAATCTAAATCTACCCTCTTTCAGTTTAAAAGCATTACCCTTCATCCTATTGCTACACTCCCTCATAAGGAATCTCTCCCCATCTTTCCTGTAGGCTTCCTTTAGGTACTGGAAGGCCAGGTCTGTAGTCACTTCCATTTTTCACTATGAAGTTCTGTAACTGACCATATCTTTGCTTTGGAATTGCTTTTGGCTTGTTAGGAATTAGTCAGCTTTTACGTACCTGTCCTGTATGTAAAAAGCACTAGGATTTTTTTAATCAGCATTCCTCCTGTCTTGGTTCTCAGAGCTATCATTAAGCTAACTGTTTAGGTCAGTGGCCCAGGATGTAAAATACCTCTGTGTTTTTAACTTTACTTCCTGTGTATCAGGTTTCCCATAGATAGGGAGACAACATGCAATCAGTAGGCTAACATACTTCTCAGATCCTCAGTGCCCCTGGCTGAATTCATGAAAGTTATATTTCCCATGTATATTTCCCAATATTTTAATATTTACTTAACATAAAACTAATCTGATCTAATTGTATAAGTAATTGAAAAAAAAAAAGAGACTGTTATGTGCATTCAAAATGTGAAGCAAATGGAAAAATTCTCATTTGTATATGATGGGATTTTTTTTGGTAAGATAAGCTAATAAAGTGTTCCTCATTATTTTGTGATGCACTCTTGAATCTGATTTTAATGGCTATTGTAAGGGTATATTTAAAATGTAAATGTAAATGTAACACTAATCTTGCACTTACGTAACCCCAACACATAATGCATCCCTCTAAATATTCAAATAAATTATCCTGAAATAGCCTAGACCTCTATAATGAAAACGACTTTGTTAATGTTTTACTAATTACTGTATATTTTTTCATGGGTAATGTTTATTAGAAATATTTTGAACTGAGAAGAATGAGTAGAATTAAGTAATAATTAATTTAATTTTGGCATTATTTTCTCTGTAGAATGAACATCTTATTTTTATGGAAAAATAATGGTTTCATTCTATATGTGAGACTACTTCAGTTTACCATATAAAATATTGCTTTAGGTGAATTAAGTACACCTTTGTAGGTTATTGCAACTTTAAATTAGGTCTTAAAGACTTAATAGTACTTATTACTTAAATAAACCTAATAAGATCAGCCTATTTCAGAGTAATTTTATTTTAAGTGTATTAGTTGGTTATCCACAGCTGACAAGGACAAATGAATTCTGCTCAGGGCACTCTTTCATCTGCATTGATCCATGCTAAAAAGACTAATATAAGTTCTACTGGAATATGTTGTGGGCCTAAATCCAAGAAGTAAATAGAAGATAAGGAGGTTAGCTAAGAACTGTAACCATTGCTGTTGTTCAGACATGTTTTTTTTAAGATGTGAACACTAGAAACAAACAAATACTAAAATGATTTGTGGCTTACCTCATAAAATGGCTATCTTTCCCTCTGCTAAATGAGATTTCGCATCATGTGGTTCAGCATCTTGAAATGTCAGTAGCCAGTTTAGATGGAGAGATAACAAGCAAAAATCATAAATTAATTTTGCTTCCTTAAGTCTAGGAGGAACAAGGAGAAACATTAGGAATAATTGATAGTGACAGGATGAGAGAGATAAAAAGAGATGGACTGGGAAGTATTTAATGACTCTTTGTGGTATTACATCTGTCACACTTTTTGTGCTACATTAAAGTTTCATTATTTTCATATTTCTTGTGTTCATATTTTCCCATCCCCTTCTTTCTGCTAAATTTACCAAGTAATACAATGTAGATAATAGAGAGCTATTGCTGCAAATGTCATTGAATCTGTTACTGGACTGAATAAAGTATCTCAGCCATGCATCTCTTTTCATAATACATATTCAATTAGCGGCTTTGGAATTCTATACAATATCGACTCACTCTCCTTTTGTTGTTTTTGGTAGGTTTTTTAAAATAATTTTGTACAGTGAGTTCTCAAAAGAAATAGTGAGACTTTCATTCTATAACTATTAATAACCTGAATCAATTTCATTTGGCCAAAGAAAATTGTTGCAAAAAACTGTTTACTGAAGAAGTTTATTCCTCTAAGGGCTTGTCTTCTATAGGCTTTTAAAACAGATGGATTAACTTTGCTCATCTGAAAGATAACAGATATAACCTGAGGGACTCAGGTTTCCCTTGTTTCAATCTTCTTTCTTCCATCTCTGTTCTCTTCCTTTTATAGCCTACACAGTGTTTTAGTCATTTGCAAAAACATAATGTCTGTCCCAAGAAGCTTTAAAATTTATGCATTTTTTAGGGACTTGCAAAAGGCTCACCACCTCTGATTGTTCAGTCAGTCGGGAGAGCTCAGGTAAGACAAGGTATCTCTCTTCAGCAGCAATTCCAAAAGCCCATTTTTGTCCCCATGGGTCTTTGTGGTCTCCGCCCCTCTGGTAATCTAGTCCTAATTGGACCTCTCATAGGAGTCATGTGTTCCCATCCATCACTATTAAGATGAATTGGTCCCTACAGCCCAGCTAGTGGGATCATGCCCGTGGCCACTTCAGTGGCAGCATTAGGCATCTCTTCTGCTTCGTATCAGGGTAACAGGGTACATGGTGCACTGATGCCTGTGAGGGCTTGGTGTTTGATAGGATTGGTTATGCTTGGTCCCTGTACCCTAAATATGCAATAAATACCTTCCCTACGCTCCCTGACCCCCCAGCCCTGCCTGACTAGAGGCAGGGCACTCATTGCAGGAGATGATTGCACATAACTTGCTAAGCAGCTGCTTGTAGGATTCCCTTGAACTGGAAATAGGCTCACAGCTTGCTTTGTTGGTTGCTCTGCTTTCAGCTGTTCTTGATCTCTCACTTATCTATTTGGCTTATACCGGTAGCTTGACAGTTGGGCTTTCGTGTCACTTCTCCATTTGTTTCCCAGGATCCTGCAGCTCCCTCCAAAATTCTTTCCGATGGGGTCAACTTTCATCTATCTTTTGTATCTTCTTCTGTTTAATGGGTTACTGCTGCAATTTATTCTGATCTGCCTACTCTTTTCCACCACATAGAGCTTTGCTGACATCATTATCAACAAAGTCCAACCCATGGAATTGCCATGCTTGGGCAAAAAGCTTCAAAACTTGCACAGCTCTCAAGTTCATGTAGTCTAACCCCCTGACATGCACGGAAACATCTTTCGATAGATCAGGTTGCTCAGAGGCCCACCCAGCCTAACTTTGAACATTTCTAATGATGGGGCATCCATAACTTCTCTGCACAATCTGTACCAGTGTCTCACCACCCTCATTGTAAAAAATGTTTTCCTCATATCCATCTAATTATGAATCTAAAACACAGTCTTTGCTCTCATCAGCAGTATAACTGAGTTATTTTCATAAATTTTTTGATGGAATTTTATTTTCTTGCCCAAATTCAAGACTTGATGCTGGATGCACTATTTCTTACATAGTCCTATGCCAACTAAGGCTACCCACTGTCCTTAAATGGAGCTCCAAAAGCTCTTGGCAGACTTTAACTGATATAGTAACTCCAGATCTTGATTTTAATTCCACATCTTAGATCGAGACTATGTTTATTGACCTTCATGGCTGACTATGAAACTTATTCAGGTTTTTGCCTGAAGATGTCATTCTGAAGGATTTATAGTGCTTGTTCTATGGAGTACATGCGTACTCATTAGCATTTCTCAATACGTCAAATTTCATTGTTATCTATGCTATACATGTGCTTGGAGTTTAAATGATAGAAAGACACTTATAAAGCTAAATAAAGAAAAAAAGATTTCATTTAAGACAGCATATGACAGGATTAGTGGAATCTTGATTTTGCTGGTAGTATTCTCTTCCTAGGTCGTAGCTGTTTTCTTAAGATTTTAAAATTTCTGAAGAAAAAATATATAATTTCTTACAGTGTTTCTCTTAACAGCTTCTGATTATTGAGACTCTAATCAGCTTTTGTTCATTACCAAAGATATTGGTTATATTTTAACCTGGGAAAGCAGAAATCTGATTTATTAAATAAATAATACTATATGTAGATTATGGATCCATCAAGATTTGTTGTGAAACTGAAATGCATGTTAAGAACATGCAGGTAATACATGGAACAGTGCACTTCACTGCCAACAGGACCTAAAATAACTCAGGATTCTTCTCAGCTAAGATAAGTATAAGGTTGACTGTGATAATAGCACTGGAGGCGGAAATCCAGACTGATGCTTTTCTGATAATGCTTTTTCGCTTTTTCCACCACCAAAATAATAAAAAAAGGTTCTTTTCTTGTTGATAATTATGAAGTATGACTCTTTCAATGATCAGTTGCAGACAGTTTGCTATTATCTCAAATACTTAATCTGAAGATGCTCTGAAATGTTAAAATACACCCCACATGTAAGTGCCTTTTAGAACAGAGAATAGAAAGCAGGACCCAGAATTCATAAGAACTGTACTAGCTATATTCAGCCATAGAAGCTGTATAATTACTGATACATAGTTCTTTATGACTTTTAGATTATGAATTTCTCTTTATGCCATTGTCCATGGAATACATAATTTCACTTTTATGTCTGTTTTAATCATTATATCCCAAATTATTCCTCTGTCAATACAATAGTGTCATTCACTAAGAAAATCGTTGATAATACTCTACAGTTTTGAATCATCTCAACCTGCATTCATGTAAACATGAATAACAGACAAAGCTGTTTTAAGGACTGCAAGATTACATCTGCTGATAAAGTTGCAATCTCTCTAAATAACAAGTTCAATATCAGGAGAAAACAGGGGGGAAAAATCCCTTCTGCATGATAGTTACAATTTTAGTTTGCAATTTATATGTAGTACATTAATTCAATTAAAAGATTTGCTGAAATACTGAGACCACTGCTTTTGTAGTTGTTTTCACAGGCAGAATACAGAAGTGTTTCTGCATTATTATTTACAGACATACCTGTTGAAGTGTTGTACTGACATTATCTTCTTTGGAAATTGTGTTTTTAAAATGATGTTTTCTTAAAAAGAAGAGAAACAAAGCAAATATAGCATTTGCAATTAATGGGGTCCTGGGTAGAGAAACCCTTCTGTTCAGTGCGAGATGTGTAGCAAACTTGTCTGTAGAAATCTATCTTTCCTCTTGACATTTGATTTCTCTCCTATTTTACTTTTCTTTCCAACTGCCATCAGTTGCCCTGCCTGACAAACATTGAAGATGCTGGCTCCAGAGAAACAGTTTTGTAGCAAATGTCATTCTATGGATTGCATGTGGAGCTATGTGTATGAAGGGTGGGTAGAAGCACTGGTTCCTTACAGTCACATACAAACATCATGTATAAAAGATTTTTATACTGACTTGTATTTTTTTCCCCCTCAAAATTAACCTTCTGTATTTCTCTTACATTTATTTTCAAGGTTCATCCCAGGTCAGACTGAAGATTAAAATCTCCTCCCTCCACAAGCCTAATAGTTCCTCTGATTTTCAGTGATTATAATTTCATTTCTCTCAGTAATCATTTTTTAGTTATTCAGCCTATTTTTAACAACTACAGATGGAAATAAAATGGATCTGAAGAAGAGACATTCGTTAGCGAGTAGGTATTCAGGGATTAGAAAAGTCTGTCTGATTCACAAAGCAGAAATGGCATTTAGCATCCAAGTCCCCTTCTAGACAAAATTATCAAAGGCTGCAGTGAAGTTAAAGCCTGCTGGCTGCAAAATTGGAAATTGGTTTCCTGGGGCTCTCTGTAAACTCTTCATTACTTTACTCAATCATGGTTCATTAGCAAGTTAACAGACAGAAGACTAGCACACGTTGGGATATGTTCAGAGCCAGCACTTCCACCTCCTTGAACATCACTTAAAACTTGAAAGTCACAGTAAATTAGATATTGTGTCAAACTGCATCTTCTTGTCAGCTGCAGTACGGACAGCGCACAGATCATGGCCACTTAACCTCTTGAAATTTTCAGGTGCTTTTTATCACGCATTTCAGGGAGTACCACATGGGTTTTAATCCAAAATGACTCTGATGGAACAAACAAAAGATCTCAAAAGGCACCCAAGAAAGAAACAAGTTAAAAAACACTAGTTAACAGTTTCATGAAAAATGGATTTAATGTCTCCTCATAACTGAAACTTAATTTTCTAGAAGAAAACATCCAAGGGTGACATTATTGCAGTTAAACAGAAAGCTAAAATTAGCTATTAGATTTCTGGGAAATGTTCACATTTTAGCTACAATATAATTTTGAATTACAGCTGAGTGCCAATTATCTAGAGCCCCACCTGAGTGCCTGAGTCTCCGTTTCCTATTAACAACTATTGTGTTTCTGTACAGTGTTGCCTACTTTTCCAGAAAAACATTTGCTCTAACTATTTCAAGTCAGTGCAATAAACTGTATAAAAATTACTAAAGAATTAAAATGCTTCTTTACAGCTGTCATTTGTATAATCTTTTCATGCTATTATTTTCATGAGCTTTCATGAATTTTGCAAAGGAAAGGTAAGCTGGGCGTTAATTGAAGCAAACTGCTGAAAATTACCTGTATAGTTTAGACTCCCTTTATTGCAATCCATTCACAGTTTGCAGGGTTAATGGGAATAACTAGTGGTGCTCTTGGTTTTGTCCCATTGCAACAGATGCAGATAACTGCAATGGCTACATTTCAGCCCACCTTATGATGATGCTTGCCCAAATAGAAAGATCAGCTACTAGAAGTGCCTGATTGGAGCACCATGACTAGATCTCTGCATTGACTGCACACGGAGCCAGAGCATGGTAGGCCTAACAGTGTGTTTGCTCATTGCTCTCTTGAATGTCAATGCTGCTGCAGTCTTGGTACCTAAGTTAGGCACCTGTATTAGGTAACGTCCATATGGCTACAAAGATGTATGAACCGAATTTTTAGTTGTCTTAGATAAGACCGATGCCAAGTCGTTGACAGTCTCCAGACAGGGACTGCTTACTTCTGAAGTCCCTTTGTGAGTAGCTTCAGTTTTTTGGGGATTTTCTGGGGCTTCTCAATGGAATTACTCTATCTGATGTTTTCAAGTCCTGTGTGTGTTCAGTGGGCCCCTAGGCTGGTGGCTGGGTGCTCTGTTGGTTCTTTCTGTCTAATACTAAACAAGGGACTTTTGGGAAGCTGAGGATCAGACTAAAACTACAGTTTGGAAGAGTACCATAATACATCCCAAAATCCTGATCTTTCAGTTATTTGCACTGAGTCCTGGCCAAGACACACCACTGTTCCTTTCCAATCTGGCACTCGGATCCCTATTGTGTGGGAGTCAGGCAGAGAACTTGTATATACTTGGATCTCTCTCTGGGAGTGCACAAAGGGATGCATCTGATGTAAGATTTGAAGTTTAAAAGCTGATTTCTTCAGCTGATCTTTGTCTTACCTTTGCCTTTGCCTTGCCTTGTCAAATCCTGTGATTATTGCAGTGAGTGAACATACTGTGCTTCCATTGCCAGTGTTGTGCCGCTCCAGATGACTGTTATTTATTATCACAAATTCAGTAAAATATGGCAAACTGCAATTAATAAAATATGTTTCATACATGGTGCCTAAGGGAGCAACAAAATATTCTCATGCCATCATCTATACAATTTTCACATAATGAATTTATCAGTGTATACATATGCCCCTATATTTATAGGGTTCTGACATCTGTTTGATAGATTATAACCTAATTTACTCTAAAGACAATTGACCTGCTGAGGGTTGGCCTTTTGTTATAAATGCTACCAAAACAATTAATCACTCTCTAATTTATTGCCAAGACTTCAGTCATTCACAAGTCTGACACAAAAAAGTTGTAACTATTGTAATACATAGAAACTAAAAAAATGGCACAAAAGTAAACATTACCACAGTATTAAGTAGCCATGAGAGGTCTGGTGACCCAACCAAAAACTTGAAAATCCGAAGTCTGATAACTATTAGCATCCTTTCATGATATATATACTCAAGATAACATGCTTAATCAGATAACCTACACAAACTCAGGATAAGAGATAAGTGAGTGAGAAGCAGGGTAGATACTGTGACAGACAGGTCATGATGTGTGGAGTCATGTTGTTGAGAGGTCTCCGTTGAGAAGCAGCTGGCAATGAAGATACCAGACTCATGGAAAATAATGGGAGACATAATAAAGGGGGATGGGATACATTTTCTTTCGTAGCACACGTAATAGGTATGAATTAAAAATATACTTTATACAGCTAATCTATGTATAATGGGCCTGAAAATGCCTTTTTACATAAGTTCAGTGATGAATTTTGTATATAGGTCTATGTTATGATTAATACTATTTTACATAATGTAATTGTCAAGCAATATTTTGTAACGTACTTGATATGGGGATTATGAACGTGCAGACATCAATAAAAATTTAAATATGTAGTTCCGAAATAATAGCTTTGTCTTTTTTCTCCCTTGAAATGTGACTTCCTGCCTGTTGCATTGTTTTCACTGGTTCAGTAGTGCACTACTATAAAAAAGGCATTTTCTCTTAATTATGAATTAACCTTAATTAGAATGAAAACTCAGATGCTGAGAAGTCTACACTGAGTTCATTTCCACATTGGGTTAGGTATAGAAATCCCATATTGTTTTTCCTAAAACAGTGTGTAAGCACTAATGAAGTCTTAATCAATGATTGTAAAGAAAATTAATTTATAATTATATTTAGATATTTGGATAGGAATCCAGGAGTGGATCCATTCTCTGGAGTACAGGCTACAATAGCCTGAGAGGACTATAGGCATCATCATTAAGAGCTGAGAATATAACTACTTTGATTGGCAACATAACATGTCTCTTCATAGATTTCCACAACCTGCTTCATAAGGCTAGGGTGGTATCTATATTAGCAAGGAATCTGCTAGAGTAGGAGCAGATCACAGATTGAATCCATTGGTGCTGGGGCCCCTACATCAGCCACACTCAGAGAATTTATTTTGGATTTAGTCTAGTGATCTCGATTGGATGTCCTTATCATGGATGTAGATTAAAATTGTCCAAAGGACAAACACTGGTTTGGACCTTTATAATTTCCACTCCCAGGAGGTGAAGAAGTATATTTGTTGCGTACCTAGAGCAGAGGTTCCCAAAATGAATCTTGTTTGCGAGCACCACATCTGTTCCGTGAAGTGAACCATTCAATGTGTTAAGTGTGGATGGTGAGTGATAAGTGAATGCTTCAATTCAAATCCTACAATTGCTCTGAACCAAATGCCAAAGGATCTGCAGCCTGAGCAGTACAGTAAGCTCTGATAGGCATGGGTAACTCTCTGTTTTCTGTATCAGTTTCAATGTTTTGCAAACTCCATATCATAAATACTTGCCAGAACCTTTCCTGATAATCCACAGAGTGTTCTACCTGAGCATCTCACAGGATTATTAGTACTGTGAACTCTTATTTTTCCCCAATTCCAAAAACAGGATAACAAATAGAAGTTTCACTGCCAGCATGTCAATAATTAGCATAACACTGAGAAGCAATTACAGTTAACGTAAATGTGCATATTTTTGTGTCAACATTAAAGTGAGGCCAAATTTGCAAAAATTGTTAGAGATCCTGTAGCCTTTAAATAATATCCCTGATGCTCTCACCTGTTGTCTTGCTGGCCAAGGTTCTCTAATTTAGCCAATGTTAGCACAGATTAATCTGTTTTACTTAAAGTTTTGTTGGATGCAGAGGAGATATTCAACTGATGAGTGATTACTATCACTGCACTATGGGTATGGTCTGTAATTTATTCCTCTGGGAAGCACATCTGCAATAAAGCATAAAAATATTAAAGTGTACTTGAGTAGGTGTTACCCTCACATGGAGAACAATGATTCTTTAGGCTGTTCACATTTTACACTTTACTCATCAGAGCAGCAGCCTAGCCTTAGTAATAGCCGAATTATTTACTGAACCTGAAAGAACCTATTTACATTATGAAGTCTAAGACTTTGAGTCCAGGTTTTAGAATTCAGTATCAGCCTTATGGTCAATCGTTTCTGAGGTTTTTGTTTCACAATTCACTAGCTTATGTCTTGAACAAAAGAACAATTAAAGTCCTAATGGAAAATTCCATTTCCATCCCTGTATTACTTAAAGCAATCAGTTACTCTGCAGCTCATCGCTTTTGCAAATTAGGATACTGAACATGAAAACAGGTGGCAAAATAAATCTTTTACTGTATTAGAGAAAATAGGGTAAATTTGTACCTGAACTTGATGCGTGAAGTGTGAAAGGCAGTGTAGCCCAATACAGGATGAACACTTGTATAATGCTGCTCATAAAATTATATTCTGAGCTATGCAATTTTCTTTTCTGTTGGAGATCAACTCACAAGGACACCAAAAGTACAGACAACTTTGAAAAAGAAAAAAGAGAAAATGTCTTCTTAAACATGTTCTGTATTTTAACAGAAATTATGATATCTTACAAACCCAAGATTGCACATAACAATTGTAGCTTCTCTCCTGACAGCTGTTTAATGTTTACATCTGCAGTACTATTTACAGTCATAATTATCACCAAAACATCATATCAGGGAACTATCATGTGTTCATTAGATAACTCAGTTGTGTAAGTTCACTTTATAACAGGACTGTTATAGCTGTTACAACAGGATTAATCAAGTTGGTATTGCCAAACATTTCTTAGAATTGCATGGCAAACTAGAAATGTCTGTAATGCCTCTTCCAGTGGAGCTGCCAGGCAACTACATGGGAATTTATGACAACCTTCTTAGAGAAAGAATGATGTTGGCAAAGATGTGTGCTGGGGTTTGCTTTTTTACATCCAGCAATCTCATAAATTCCCACAAAGAGCCAAACCCAAGTAAGCCCAACAGAAGTAGCATCTCAGGGATGCTGGCAGCACCATCACTACATGCAGAGAAGGCGGAGTTATTGAATGCCTTCTTTGCCTCGGTCTTTACTGCTCAGCCTAGCCCTCAAGCGTCCCAGGCCTTGGAGAAGGTAACATGGAAAGAGGAAGACTTCCCCTGGGTTGAGGAGGATCAAGTGAGGAATCAGTTAAGTCAATTAGATAGTCACAAGTCCCTGTGATGGGATACACCCGAGAGTGTTGAGGGAGCTGGCAGAATTCATTCCTGGGCTGCTCTCCACCATCTTGAAAGGTCCTGGAGAACAGGCGAGGTGCCTGAAGACTGGAGGAAAGCCAGTGTCACTCCAGTCTTCAAAAAGGGCAAGAAGGAGGACT
>VXBO01004076.1:753750-771493 GCA_013400135.1 Rhinoptilus africanus
GAGGAGGAACTTCTTTACCTTGAGGGTGGCAGAGCCCTGGCACAGGCTGCCCAGAGAGGTGGTGGAGTCTCCATCTCTGGAGACATTCAAAACCCGCCTGGATGGGTTCCTGTGCAACCTGCTCTAAGGTGGCCCTGCTCTGGCAGGGGGGTTGGACTAGATGATCTACTGAGGTCCCTTCTAACCCTATCATTCTGTGATTCTATGATCTCTCTACCTGTCATTGAACAGGGCAAGAAAATATTCTCAGGATAATATTTGCATGAGTTCACATACTTGATGTCTCTTAGTTAGAGTGAAGAAAAAAGAAATAATTTTTATATATTTCCTGCTGCAGTTTCTTTTTTCGTGTATTGTGTTGCTTCATCCTGAAAGGATATGGAAGGTGCTCGGCAGGCTGATGGACATGCTAGCTGTTGCTGAAAGGGGACAATCCTTCTCTGCCCTTACAATTGGTCACATGCCCTGATCGCTTTTCTAGTGTTAGCTCTGCTGTTTATATCTAAGAGTGAGGTGATTCAGAAAACTGTTCACTTTTTTCATTGTGTTAGTTAAGTGCAGAGTCAGATTATTTCCACTGCTGGGCCAAGAGATCAGGGAAAGCATGGCTACAGGCAGAGAGACGGAAGGGCAAGGAAGGTGGCTTCTGCAGTGGGAAACCTCTCCTTAAAGAATGACCTTTCCTTCAGGAATGTGACCCTGGCCTGGAGCTATTTCACAACACAGAGAATTGTCTTTACATGTGATTTAGTTTTCATGCTAATCTATATTTTATTAACAATTGGTTACTTGTTATATACAAGATATTTACTTGTATCTTATGACACTGATGAAAGAAAATATAACTAGCAATATAACTTGCTTTTCATAGTTGAAATAGTCTTTCAGTATCATTTGCTCTGGCTGAAACATTAGAGTATAATACTTGATATGTGAGTTACCATATAAAAGACCCCCTGAAGTCCTCAAAAAACCACTCTTGCTTCTTAAGTAAGACAGTATCATTTTAAACACCTAATAAAAAAATTAGCCTTCTGAGGATAAGTTAAAAATTAATTTGCTGAAAAATGTCATCTTAGCAAGAAGACAAACACTTTCTATTCAATTTTTAAGAGACGGCATTTCATCTTCTGTTTCCTTACTAGTGTGAATGACTACTAAAATTTTAGAGGCAAGTTTTGAAGGGGTTTTAGAAAAGTTTTCTGGTCACATTGAAGGAAATATGTTATTAGATAAAAGGAAACATGGCATAAATATAAAGAAAAAAATTAAGGAAAGAAATCCCTTTGCTTGCAAAAGAGCTTTTGTATGTGAAAAAAGTACACAGCCAAGATTTGAAGTGTATTATACAGTTGGAAGCAACGCGTTATGCAATGTTACTTGATGAAGTTTAAATATATAGCTACCACAGTAAAAATTGCTTGTGTATTACTGCTGCGTGGTGTTCTGTTTCCTGAGAGAATCTGAAAGTCAAATTTGCCCTAAAGAGATCTTAAACCAGGAGCTCCATTTACATAATTTTCTGCTGAAGCTCTCTGCACTGCAGACTGCTTCTTGTTTCTGAATGAACACAGAGGTTAGTTGACAGCACACCATTTTCCCTAATATTTGAAGGGTAGGAATAAATCATGGTCCCTCTTGAGGCATGTGTCCTGTGTAACTAGACTTGGAAATTTTATTTGATGCATAATTACATTATGTGAAATACTCATAAGAAAATCTGAAATCACTTGGAAATGAGCAGATTTCAGCTATCAAGACAAGTCTGCTCACGAAAGTCAAAGATCTGTCAGATTTAGTCTGTGCATATTTTTACTCCTGAATTCAGGAAAAACATGACATATGTTAATAATGTTCAAACAGGTTTCATCACAGGCTTCAAAGAAAACATACCAAATGCTATTCCACATAAAATAAAATAAAAATCCCCCATTTTTACTGTACTCTTGTACATTTTGATTTTCTGAATGTGTGTGTAGAATTTTTAAGCAGTATAAATGTGGTTATACAGTTAAGTCATTCCATGATTTAACTTTTAATTTACAAACAAAGGCAAGAATATGTCATCCTTTATGTGGAAACATATAAATGGATTTGTAAGAAGATTTTTTTTTAAATTTAAGGTAAGATCCTGAGTTAAATTTCTTCTTCGGTAATATTTATAGCTATCCTATAGACTGATGTGTGAAAATAATGCATGTAAATGTGAATACTTACATTACAGACAGTAATTAACATTATAGGAAAATTTGCTGGCTTCCCTGTGTTTGTGGTAGGTCTTCTCTATGTTGTAAACACAGTGAAACACTGAGACAAGCAGTGCTTAGTAATAACCACATAATAAAAATATCAAAGATGTTGGGACAAAAAATGTTCATGAACAAAACATCTGAGGTAGGAGTCTGAAGAAAGAATTAAGAGCTGCTGTAAATATACCTGTCTGGCAGGTGAGCAGCTTAGTGCTTCAGTACGCTTTACACGAGAACAGCAAATGAAAACTGATGATGTGCAGCTTGTACCAGTCCTGAGAACTTGTTTCCATATCACTACTGGTGCAAATCTTGTCTTCTTTGGAATTACATCACAGACTGATATGACCTATTGAGCATAAGCTCAAAAAGGATGAGCTGTATATATATGACTATTAGACTCAAGAGCTTCCTATTTTTGATCAAGAGCTCTGGGAAGATGTTCTTGTGCAAGGATTTGAATGTGTTTGGGGGAAAATGGAGACGCAGAAATTTATTCTGTCTGCTACCTTAGGACAGAGCACTTTTGCTAAAGTTGTGAAAGTAGTGCTGTGTTTACGAAATATCTGCCGTTGCTTTTGTTATTTTCAATCTGCTTCTCCCTAGAGTAATAACAAAAGTTAAGAGCATACGATTAATAAAATTGGACTAGACACATTTGTATCCCCAGCTTGTGAGAAGTGAAAGATGAAATAACCTCCCCTGGGTCTTTTTTTTGTATACCAAAAGGACAAAAGGTACAGAAAAATATCAAGGCATTGTGCTTTTGAAACTACTTAGGATAGTCTTTAAGTTCTGAGATGTACAAAGTAACAGAAATAGTATAAATTGCTGATTTTCAGTTTCTATAGCAATACAATTTCTTAAAATATCTTCTGAAATCTGCAAAGGCTCTGTTGAACAGGATACAGAAAATCTTACTGTGCTTTCACATAGGAAGTGTCAGTGCTATTTTTTATACTCTACAGGGTATTTGTTCGCTGATGTATCAAAAGTTAGAGAGAATGTGTTCAGAGTATTTTTAAAGTGACACTTAAGGCGTATTAGAGATTAAATATGGTATTGCTATAAATTCATGTTTACGCCACATAAACCATTTGCTAAAAATTGTTTTCAAAATGAAGCTGCATTTTGTATCTTGAAATATAGAAGCTGATTGGAAGAATTAAAATTAATATCCCTTTTTTTCCTTTAGATTGTTCTTGTAATGCACAATAATTCATTCCTTATTAATAGGGTTGTTTGTCCATAGTTTACAAAATAAAAGATACATTTGACTATACCAGGAAATGCACATCGCCTTTTACACATCATAGAGAAGACTAATTGAAGAGATAATATTTACCTTGACTTATCTGCTTTTGATTAGTGTGTCCATATGTAAGCATAAGAGTGTTTCAGTAGATGAAGGATTATTAAATAGCATGCATATTCTACTCAGACTTGAGGTGATTGTAAAAAAGCAGGTCTTCATCAGAAGTCACAAACATACTCATAGAAGAGTAATCATGGCTTAAATCCAGAACAATTTAATAACTATGACTGGAAATATTCCGTCTCACTGCCAAGAAGTCAGAGATGCATGCTAAAAATCTCTATGTTGAATAATTTTGTATGAGCTCTTTGTCCTCCATGCTGGACATGTAGAAGTTCTGAATTTGCTGCAGTTCCATCGAAATTCATTGAAGTCAGTCAAGAGCTTAGCCATTAAGTTCAATGGAGTTTGGACTCGATCTGTAATTTTTAAGTATTTAAGTGTTAATATCTGTTGATGTCCTTATTCATTCTAAGCAGAGAATGCTACATTTTGTATTGATAAAGTCATGTTTTGTTCTTTTCTCTGGGACAGTGGGAATGAGCAGTCTTGCCTGTCTCAGCCTGGGGAGCCTTGTGCTCTGTAGTATTCCATTGTTTATGATCTTTAGAAATGTTACTAAAAAGTACTTTGGAACTGAGGTACAGCGTAGGTGGAAATTCAAAGAAGGCATGGCTGCATGATAAGAGTACTAGTAAAGGGAGGATGAAGGAAAACCAGTTAACGCAGATGCCTAAGAAAATCTTAAGTATATACAGAGGAAGACAAAATATTGGCTCAGTATTTTCCTAAGTAGTAGGCGATAGCACAAGAGGAAATGGCCTCAAGTTGCCCCAGGAGAGGTTTATATTAGATATTAAGAAAAATTTCTTCACTGAAAGTGTTATCAAGCATTGGAACAGGCTGCCCAGGGAAGTGGCGGAGTCACCATCCCTGGAGGTATTTAAAAGATGTGTAGATGTGGTGCTGAGGGACAGGGTTTAGTGGTAACTTGATAGTGCTAGGTTAATGGTTGGACTTGAGGATCTTAAAGGTCTGTTCCAACCACAAGGAGTCTACGATTCTATGACTCTATGACTTTGAGAAGAAAAACTTTGAAAGTCTCGGAGATGCGAAAGTGCATTAAAAACTTCCCTAAGAACACTGGTCAGTGTGGTGTGGTGGTAGCAGACTCGTCAAATAGAGAAACAGAAAGTGTTTCTTTCTCTTAAGTAATGCTTTCTAGCACTATCTCATAGTCTCATAGATGTCCCTGAAGCAGATCTTGCATGCTGACTTCAAAGTAAAAATAAATTGTCATTGGTGTCATCGATAAAATCTATTGAGGTAGTAGCCTTACTTTCTTAGGAGAAAGCTCTTCACAAAACAGTGCTTTTAATTGTAGTGGAGTTACAGGCAACAGCCTTCTGTCAATTACTGAGTTATAGCATCTGGGTTAAAATAAACCAGTTTTCAAATTTGGATCGCTGTTCAGATATACATCAGGAGCAAAGAAATGGAAACAGAGAAAGGGTTTCAAACCTCATCTCTAAAAGATACCATGCATTAAATGAAATAGTTTTACTTTGTCTCACCCATCAAGTAGCATAAGAGACTATAAATAAGAAGTGAGAAGCAAGGATTGCAGACTCAATTACTATTCTGTTAGGAAAGCCTCCTCCAGAGTATGAAATACCTCCCGTCATGGTCACCACAGTCAGTTGTTCTTTATGCCAATCATAATCTAAGATAGGTCTGCCCTGACTCTTTCCTATTTTTAGTAAAATAAATATTATTTTTTCTTAGAGCTAACATTAAAATCCAACCAAAAGAACAAAAACCATAACAATTTTGTGTTTTTACTTATTTTATTTTTAAAAAGAAATCCTGTGTCCTGGAGTTGAAGAAGTGGCAAAGTACCAGTCAATCCCTACTTTCGATATTGTTACCTATAGAGAGGTGTAGGTGGAGTAGAAACACCTGCTGATCAAGTTTCAGCAGCTAATAGAAATAATTGCCTTGGCTATTACCGTTAGTACCTGAAAGAAAATGGCTTGACAACCAGAGTAAACTAAATTGGAGCCATTTTAAATGACAGTCTCTCCACAGTTATAAGTGATAGAAGATAGTGAATCTGCTCTAACTAGACAGATGGTGGGAATACAGCCTCAAATTCAGTTCTGAATAGAGTTAGGAAGACAGTGAAATCCTGACCAATACACAGGGAAAGAAGTTACACTGGATGGTACTCAGCGGTGGATGGAAGTTGCTGTCAGTGGAACAAGGAGTGACACGTCACCAGGAAAAGGCAACAATACATCTGTTCGTCCATCTTACCTGGGTGTCTCTGACAGAGAGAGGACTTCCCTCTTTTGCCAGGGAAAACTATAAAGCAGTCAAAGACCCAAATCATAATCATTCTTCCGTCATGGTGTTCAAATGAACCTCAGTGTGCATGGCCAGCTATACTGAAACCAGGGCTGGTAGGCTGTCATATCCCAGGAAACAAATAGCACGGAAGGGTGGATGAGAGAAATTATGTGATTACCATTTTTCTATATCTGGTCCTGTTGATCACTGGGATATGTATATTTTAGATATATTTTTTTGTTCATTTTATTAAAAATGTAAAATAAAATGTAAAGGGTTTTCTCTGCAATTTTGCAGGAATATTTCATCTTCAGTAAGAGTCCTTCAAGACATTTCATTAGTGGGTCAATATCCCTGTTTTTCAGGCCAATGGCTTTCAGCAGGGACTTTGATTAGAACTTTTAAGAACCAAAATAACTATGTTAGTTGCTCCTCTCTTACTCATGCAAAAATTACAGGGTAGCTCTGGCCCAGTGGAAACTATGGTAGGAGCTTTCTGGTGATGAGAAAGAGGAAGAAGACAAAAAGATGGGAGAAGGAAGAGAACTATTCTTCTTTACTTCAGTCCAAGAATTTATGATTCTTGGGGGACAAACTTGCAACAAGAGGGACAAATTCCCTTGTTCGGGAAAACAAGCTTAAACTTTAGCAAACCAAACTCCAGATTGTCAACAAACCTCACAGATAGGTTCTGGTTTTGGTAGATTAATGTATGTTCATTTCTACTGAGATTGGGACTGGTTTAAATTTCTCATCAAAACCTTATAAGTGAGACTCCCAATAACATCTACTGGAGAAACAGATCCTGTGACATAACATACACAGTAAATGAAGAGAAGTATGTGCCTGTGAAGATTATCAAAGGGAAATCCATTGTTCTCAACATCAGTTCTTCTATGACATGGACAATAGACCCAGGGTTTGATTCCAGAATAACTGGAAGTGTTAGCATAACCATGTGGCAAAAGGGGTAGCACTGACTACCTTTGTCGGGCAATGAGAAACTGGGCAAAAGGGACAGCACTGAGAACAGGGAAAATCTGAGGGGGAAAAGAATCAAATCAGGCAGATTATGCAGGGGAAGAGGAAAAACATGAGCAAGGTGCTCATTATGAGTGAAAGTTTCTGGGAGATCTGCCTGGGGAAGGAACAGAGTTTAGGGTTCAGGAATAGGAAGGAAATTAATTTGAGGGAGAGTGAAGAGTCCGTGTCCTGGATGTAAATGGGAAAGGAAAACAGTAAATTATTATGGTTGTAGTTAGACAGGCTGTATGCTGTCTGATTCACAATGGATACCTACAAGATACAGATTATAAGATACATGGTTTTTATACATAAGAAAAATGAGAAGTGCTGGGGTGTGTTCATGTAGACAGAGATATGGCTCAATGCATAGCCTTAGCCATATGATGGGAGTGTCACTCAACACAGCACTTAAAACACCAATGTGTTTTTATAGCCCAGAGTGTCTTTTAATATCAGAGTCTCTTTTCAGTGCAGTTCCATGAATAACTGTCAAGGTCACTAGTTAAAAAAAGTGAGGCTAGTATCCACAGTGCATCTATGTGTTTTTTTTAAAAAAATGAACAAGCAAATGAGAAAGATTCACAAAAGACAAGATGAAGTTGAAAGGAATGTTTTTTTCTTTTGGAACTAGACTGTAGTTTCTCCATTATAGAAAATTATATGTTAATACATATGGGGTTTTTTTCTGCCTTTTGGCTAAGAGCAAGCTATTAGTTTAATATCTGATCTGTCCCCTGGGCAGTAGTAAGTATGCTGCTTTTGAAGGCAGACGGAGTTGACAGACTAACAAGATTCTCTTTGCACTAGCTAAAATATTCCTCCCAAATAAATTTTTCTGTAAACTTTCCTACAGCAACTTCAATTAGTGAACCATAATCACCTTAGATTTAATGTTAGAAATCCGAAGTCATTGACTGAGATGAAATTTCTGTTAGTTTCTGTTGTGGTTTTCTGTTGAACTGCATCAGAATTACATTTTTCTGCTGCTTTCAGGAATGCAAGTAACCTGCTGATCTCATGCCTTTAACTATCTTATTCTGAGTTTGCTTACAAGATTCTGCCTTCTACAATCTAAACCCAAGAATTATTAATGGATGTTTTAAGTGTTAATTTTTTAAAAGTTTTTATATCAATCTGAATTTACATTCTGCATTTCTTTATTAGAACAGACTTTTATATTAGCTGTTTTATCTCAGTGGGAACTTACAAGTAAAATACTTGAAAGAAATACAAAAAATAAGAATAAATCTTATTTTCATTAACAAAAGGTGAAACATCTTCTAGGGAACTAGATGACCCAGGGCTTGTTAAGTGATCCAGAGCCTCTTATGAGTCTTCTGTAATCTTGAAATCAGACCTGGTTGTCAGAGATCATAAAATGTTGCCCCTCAGCAATCTATGTGATATGAGTATGGTGATGTACTCCTTCAAGATGGGGCCCATCTGTCCTGCAGTTAATGGAGCTAAAGTAATCCTGAGTAGGATAAGCTGATTTCTCATCCTGGTCGTCAAATGTTAGGAAATTCCCAAGGGGCACTCTGGAGTTCAGCAGAAGAACGCTCTAGCAGCACAAAGGCTGCTCTGTCCACTAGCCCCATGGTTATGTGATTATTTTTTTATATAGTAAAACTGCAGCTAGCCAGACATGAGAAGAAGCTGACAGTCTCCCAAATTTCCTGTGAATAATTCCCTTGCACTATGAAATATACCAGAATATACACTTCTCCACTTTCTTAGAACTGTAATTCTGACAGTGTATTGAAAAAGTTCCTTATAACATGGAACTGTATCTTACTAAAGTGCTATGAAGCACAGCATTCTGGAAAGCTGAAGTAGAAAAAAGATTATAAAAGTGACCCTATTATTTAAGTATCAGTATCTGATATTCAACGCAAGGTCTCGAGATCCTTGTCCACAGCTAGCACAACAACTAAGATTAGAAATCCCTATTCCTTCAATACTGTGTTAACTTGTAATACTTGCTACCAGTGAATTTGATCACATTTTGAAATACAGTTGGCTTGTCTCCTGTTGGCAATTCTGGATCTTACTTCTCACAAACACTGTGTGAAATTAACTCATTTTTAATTTGCATAGTGTCTCACAGAAAAATGTAAAGCGAATACTAGTGAATAAACAATAAACTTAAAGTGGCAACTTGATTTGAGCAGTATACTGTGTATTAGGGGCCTTTATAACCTATCTGTGTTCCAGCCTATATATTCTTTGTCTCCCTGTAAAATGGATTTTACTCCAGTAAATTGGATTATGGCAGCATATGATTGGCAAGAAGGACATACATTGTTTAATCATAAACTGTCTTCTTACATCATTTCAGGCACAAAGTACAGAAGTAATGTATACTCACCAGGCCCATTTTATGTTATTTCTCAGCAAATAGTTTATAAGCTGACAACCTTTCACAACTCTTTTTTTTTTCCTACTACATAAAGTAATTTTAGAGAATCTGTAATAGGTTAAGGCTAAGGAACAACAAACAAGAAAAAGAAGCAAGAAAAAGAAGCCCTTTGGCTGAAATGGATATTGCCACATTTCATTCAGACTAAAGTATGAGGATTCCTTCTGTTCAGATTGCAGACTTTAATGCTCCCATGCTGACATGAATTTTACTTCAACTATCTAGGAAGCTGATTTAACAGAAACAGTGTAAACAATAGGAACTCAAATGAGAGTATGTTTCTTCTGTTGGCTCATTTTCATGTTATATTGCAGCTGGGTGTTAAGGCATGATATCTTTTTACTGACACAGTTTTGCAAAATTTAACTAGTTTTACAGACATCATTATTTAAAGAAATACCTTTGGATTCATTTTTTATTTTCCCATGGACAAGCTGAATTTATTCAGCTTTCACAAGAATGGGATGCTAATGCTATCAACATGTAGCCTATTTTAGTTTGCTCCTCCTTTTATAATCATATTGGGGTTTGCCCTTAAAAAATTGCAAAACCAAGGTTGAATTATGAGTGAGTATGACTACTACAAACTAGGACTTTCATATGACTCTTTATGGCTTTTAAATCAATTAGATTAGTTGGAATAAATGGAGTAATTACATCTTCTTTCTCATCACTTTCCTGAGCCTTTCTGGTTTTTGTTTTCCATTTCCTTCCTTTATTTCTCCTTCTCTGTTTTACTGATCATCTCTCTTATTTCTCTCATCTTCACTCTCTTTTATTCCCCTCTTTCATTTTTATTCCTCAGTTTTCCTTTTCATGCTTTGTGCCCCACAGTATAGTTAAATGAAGACGTCTGCAAAGACAACTTGAAAGTACCTAATGTTATTACTGAGGTAAGTATCAGTATCTTTCTGTACTGCTTACCTACCTGCTATTTTTAGTCATCCTGACAACAAAGCATTATCCTTCCTAGTTTTACTTGAGACGTATCTGTGGAGACTATTGTGCAGCTGGAAACCATTTCAAAGACTGCATGCATAACTGTAGATGTGTTTGAACGTTGGGATATTATTAGAGATGTTCAAATGCAACTGTAGCTGAATCAGGACCTACAACTAATCTCATACAAAGAAAAGTATTGATCTATACAACAATGAACATTTTAACTTCCTTTCCTTTGCTAGAGGCTTGGGAGAGCCTCTTGAATAGTTTCATTTTTACCATGATTGAAACTTGCATGACACAGAGATATGTTTGGAAGATCTGTTTATTTGATTCTAGGAATGGGATCAAATCTACTATTTGGATTTAGGTTAGCCCTTTTTCTTCCTATTGTTTTCTAATTGCTTTTTAATGCATCAAGAAGTTGTAGCTAGGGCTGAAATTTACCTAGGGTTTTGACCCTGTTTGTGTGTAAGGTGGCTGTTAATGAATTAATATATCTGCTGTTCCCATTGTTGCTTAAAAGTAAAAGCTGTGTGATTTTACGTGTTGTATGAAAGAATAAAAAAATACAGAGACTGATTTTATTGTGTATGTGTATCTGTATGCATCTTTGTGTGACAGAAATCAATGCCTCTGACAATTTCCATTATAAGATCTGATTTTCAGTTGCTTTTGTCTTTCCTGAATTTTAGGTATTTAGGCTGAATTTTGCCATGTTGGAATCACAAGTAAGACTTCTCCTATGTCAAAATAACAGACTGCATCATAAGAGTTTTTTAAAATGAACATATTTTATTTTGCATTGAGAAGGATTATGTTCACATATTTCATGGATAAATAACTTCTTTCTGAGGAAAAATTCAGTTATTAAACTATAGTATGCTGAATTTGTAGTCTTCCTGACGCTATGGAATAAGTACGCAGGTGCATTCCCGGTAAAGGGACCTTGAAGTAGGTGAATGGGACCATTGCTTACGAAATAATCAATGAACTGGTCTCTCTCTCATGGAAATACTGAAGGCAATAGGTGAAATTCGTGTTGATCCTTTCATTTATTTACTTGTTTTTGTCATCAATATAAACCTTGCTGTGAAGGCAGTTCCAAGAACATTTGTCATGGACAAAATCTTAAAAGATGTTTTAGGAGGTGCCAATTTCCACAGTAGCAGAGAATTTCATTACAAGTCAAAATTGAGCTGCACTAGAAAAGTCGATTTTAGCTGTAGCAGCTTAGATTTCCCACTACTAAGGAAAATAAAATAGTTAAAAAGGGATTTGTTTAAAGGTCTAGTTAAGATAAAACATCTCAAGGCTCTTAAAGGCAATTGAATTTGGACAGTTTTTTACTTTAATCTGAAGAAGAAATTATTTAACAGTCAAGTAAAAAAAAATGCTTAAACTCAGTAGAAGGTGAACATGAAAGAGTCCTAAAAGTGAACAAGATTTCTGCAGATTTGATTAGTATAAGCCTTTGAAGAACAACATATATCTACAAAATAGCTGTCTTGATGTTGTGTATTAAGGAGAATATTGATCTATCCCATATAAAATCAAATTCAATTAGCACAGCTACTATATAGACTACGGACCTAGGAATAAGGAAGGAAGGGGTTCCCTTGCCATGTTTTGATGTGAAGGTAAGGTGCAAGAACAGTTAACAGGCTGTCCTAATCTTTTCTCTTCTTTTGTGTCTCTGTAGTGGGACAGAGTACAGGCCTGTCTTTAATGCCAGTGGTGCCTCATCCTGGCAAAGAGAAGTAGTCCCTCAACTTCTGAATCTGCATTTTAAGTTTGCTTCAGAGCTAATCCAGGTAAAGCTGAAAGTACGCTGGGAAAGCTGAAATTACTCGAAGTTCAACTGTTATGGGGGTTGGTAGTGAGAACTGAAATCAGGCCAAAGACCATTTTCTCCCAGGAAGGATTTCTGGAATGCAACTAAGCCATGGATTTGCCTGTGTGATTTCCAGCCTTTAATGAAGGCAATCATTTATTTGGGTAGCTGACATTGCCCTCACATCTGTTTTTCAGACTTTTTTGCTTATTATGGCTATCTCAGTAGAAGTTGTTCAGTATCCTTTTCTTTACCAGAGAGAAAACTTGCAGTATAGTCCCATTAACATTTGTTTCAGTCTTACATTATTATAGCATCTGGGTACATGTACCTTTTAAAGGCTGTGGAGATATTTGAAACAGCTTTCAGTGAGCTAGACTGCTTTGATAAGCAAGTAGCAAACAAACTCATTAGAAGGAAGCTAGCCATAGAAGCGGAGACCTCTAATTGCCTTTGCAGAGCAAATACCACAGCATAGCATTTACGCTGCTTCCAGTACCTGAGCTAGCTCATTTAAAATGAGGTCAAGTTGTTTCAATGTTACACTGCAACCTAGAGTGAAAACATATGTCTTTATCTATATCAACATATAACATGGGCTTTGCTGGCTGGGCATTTTTTTTTCAGGATGTGTATCTTACTGGGCTTTCTGATCTTTTTAGCTGCTGAATAGCTGTTCTTCCACCTCTGCAGTTTAAACTGTTTTGCAGACAGTGCTGTTGATCCTCAATAAACTTTCTAGGCAGGTTCCAACCACCTATTGGATAATTTAATCAAGTTTTGTTGGCATTTCTTATGTCAAATGGGTTTGACCACACTCTACAGCATGACATCCTTTCTCCAGGGTTCTATTTCAATAATAAATCTACAAAGACATTTTAGTCATGTTGGAGTCTATGACTTATTCATAGGTTCTCCCCCTCCCTGCCACCACAATCACCAGTGCTTATCTCACACTCCTCTTTTTATTCTGTTTTGTAATCCAAACACTGCTGAATCAACAACTGTTTATCAACACTACCGTCTCTGGAGGTCCCAGACTGACATCTTTCTTTAATAGACTAAAGTTATTCCCTCCCGCCATCATCTCTGTGATGTCTGCAGCATCATCACAAAATTTCTGAGAAGCGTACACAAATATTTCATGATAAAGATATAAAATATTTAGTGCAACTCCTTTGCAATTGCTATAAAAGTTGTGAAACCACTTCTGGGTCATTAACCATATATTTAATATTTCCAGTAAACAAAATCTGACGTAACCCTAGCCTGTCCAATCCTCATAACTTTCAGTTCATAGAACGACCTTCTTGCTGTACAGGAAGCAATCAGTCTCCCGAGCCTTTATCATTCAGACAGGGAAAAAAAAAATCCAAGCTGTAATGCAACTGATATTTTTCATTATAACGAGGAGATATTCTGCTAGGTAGTAGGTTTTTTCATAACACTTTCAGCAGGTCAATTTATTTTTATGTGGCAAGCTGGTCTTTGGGGGATTGTCATAGAACTTGCACGCTCTGGCTAAGAAATTGGTGATTCTAAGAGCTTTCATTTTTAGAGTAATGGAGGTGCAAGAATAAAGCAAGCAAATTAGTTTTGGAACTACAGGGTCTCTAGGCTACAGCACAAGGACAAAGTTGCTTGTGGACAGAGATCTGTGAAGAACCACTCTGCACTGTAGTTCCCTGTCATGCAAAGGACTTTACCAACTTGGGGCAGGAGGATTGACAGAGCATATGGGTGTGTTTATTCTCATCTTGTTTGTACGTAGATCAATGTATTAGTATTTTGTGGGTAAAAAAGTCTCAGGCTCTGAAGCAGAGAACTACCTGCTATACAGGTTCTTACCCACTATTTTGGCTGGAAGAGGTATTCTTCATTGCCAGGCAAAGTCTGAACATGCACTGCAAGAGGACATCCCTGGAGATGAAGGTGTGAGGGATAATGCGGAAAGCAGAGGAAGGAATTTGACTGTAGTTGTGAGTGGTTTTCTTGGGAATGCTCAAGGGTTTCTTCAGAATTTGTTGGGACTTGGGAAAATACTGAAATTTGCTGTAGTAGAAAGCAAGGCTGGAAGAAAAAATTTATCCTGAGGAACTCCACTGGACAGAAGGGCAGTTCTGTATCTTTGTCTCACCCCACAGATTGGTGTTTTCCCTTTTCAAGAGTAGCCGTTTGTGTTTAATGCAATCTAGCTTTAACACCGAAAGCCTGAGAAACAGGCCTATACTAAAGGCTAAAAAATGTTGAAAGATAATGGCTTTTATATATAATATGGAATATATACATGTGTGCATAGAATATATTTAATTATTATTTTTACGATTTTAAAGAAACAATCTAGAAATACGGAAAGCTCAAGGACACAGAGTAAGTTAGTGACAAAGTAAAGAAAAAATATTCATAGTTCCCCAGTCTTAATGTAATTTCTTATGTTTCAAAGACATTTTGTACTGTTATGTTGAACTGGTCATTTTACTTTCATGGTTTATGTAGAGAAAAATTTATTAAATATTAATGATAAGAGTGTAGGGAAGAAATAACTTTGAATAAATGAACTACTGAAGTAAATTATAGAAACAGGAAAAGGTAAAGCATATCTAAAACAGGGAACACCACCACAGCTGGTGGCCTAGGTATTAGACTTCATATGCACAGGAGATGTATTTGGCCTCTGGAATATATTCAGTCAGGAGGACAAGCAGAAACCCACCTAGATGGAGGTATTACTGCATGGAAGAGGAAAGAAGACAAGGACACTTGTGTGATGTAGAGTGAGGCCAAACTTTTCACATTTTATTGAGCCAGGTACAGTGCCTCACGCATGTAGCTGTTTCTTTGGTATTCATCTAGGAATAAAAATAATCCCTCAACCTGAAGAAGATGTCCATATCTGATTGAAAAGACAGATTAAGACCTTGTAACCACTGATAATTTTGACTAGTCATCAACATACAAATTGATTAATATTTGTAGATAAACGAGTTGTCTAAGTTCAAGGTGTTAATATTAACCTGTATATATTTTAAAACATTATAGATTATCTCAGCTAAATGGTCCCCATGATTAAAGCATTAAACTAATATTTTTAGTCCTAGATGTGAAACATTTATTGAACTGAACAGATTAAAAACATATAGTATCTGTATCTAGAGAAAAATACATCACTGCACTGCCTGTAGTTTGAGACAGTTAATAGTGCTCACTATAGCTCCAATTTTTTTCTTAGAAAAATTATAAAGAAAAGTCTATTTCATGGTAAAAAAACCCCACAAAATGCTCCTGCCCCTACTTTCTGTAGATTGTCAAACTGAAATTCAACAGCTATAAGTGAAATAAATATGTATTTTGAAAAGTTTCCCATTAAAAATTGAATAATAACCATATGAGCTTTTGCCCACAGTGAAAGTTGTCAGCACAGATAAGCTAAGCTTAAACCCATTTCACTTTCAAGGAATAGTTATGCACGTAGTTAGTTATTCTGTATGTTGGATTCAGTTACTGAGTACATCCATTTACATAGCGATAAACGGATGCCATTCCATAATTACTTTATGTAAAAAACCCAGAGGTTTGGAAGAAATGGACCTGCTTGTGCTGACTCTGTGTCAGAAAGTATGAGCATAAGAGCAATTTCCATGCATTTTTGAATGCTTTTGCATTGCATTTTGCCTACTAGATTTTTTCAAATTTCATTATTGGCAGTTGCACTTTAAATACATCTTTATATGAATATTTAACTTTTAAAATGTTTTGAATAAATGTTTTTAAAACCCAGAAGAGTAATATGAGGATTTATTTCTAATTGACAAGGAGGATGAATCTGTCATTAATACCTTCTACCTGAAAACATTAGCCATCAGCTTTCTGGTGTGAAACGATCCTCCCTAGTTGGGGCATAATAGGGCATAACCATAGCGAATTTTCAAGTCTGTAAACCTAGGAATTTTGATCGACACTTTAGAGAAATTCTGAGACCAAGAGTTCCTAGGAATGAAATAAGAAGTAGAACCCAGATGAAACACTCAATGGCTTTGTATTTTGTACTTAAAACTTTATGGGAGTGAGGTTTTGGTTGGTTTTTTTGTTGTTGTCGTTGTTGTTGAACTTTGTTAGAAAACTGTTTTGATTATGTGCACAGGTTTCTAATTCACAGAGCTGGAAGCACTTTTCAACTAATGTTCACCATGGGCTACTTGCCAAGGATCCCTGATGAGCTGAGACAAAAAGGCATTGTTCAGTGGCGTTCCCTTAGAAGTCTAGGTGCCTGAGGGAGGGCTCTCTCATCTGAGAAACTGCATGCAGGAGACTGGGTCTACCAGCAGTGTTCCAACCTACCTGCATGGTCTTCTAGGGAGGGATCTGCTTTCTGCATTCATGTCAGGAAGCCCAGTAGACGAAAAATTACCTTCAAACCAGACATTGTGAATTTATAGCAGCATGATGGTTTGCCTGAACTTTGGCTGGGAGACTGACATCTGAATTCTCTTAATTTTCCTGAACTTTCAGATCCTTCTTACATGATAGAATCTTCGCTCTCTCTTCTTATTGATTGTTGCTTTTCTTTGTATCTGCAATTCTCATTTCAGTTCAGCTCTTTTGAATGTTTTCAACTCAACTTAAAAACATTTGTGCCATAGCATGTCAATGGAAGCACGCATTTAGCTGCAGCGTTGGAGACTGGAAAAGTCTTGTTAGACTTTTTAGGCTTCATTCCAGGAATAGGAGTAGATGGCACAATTTGTATTCCTTCTGGCCTTGATCACTAAGTAATCTACACTTTCCTTTGCTTTTTATCACTCAATTTAAAGAAAAGGAAGGTGCTGATTTCTTCTTTTCTTATCTTCCCAGTGATATAATTGCAGCTAAAAGCAACAGTGATTACTACAAGCTTTGAAACACTCCATATTATTGTTGCCTTCTTGGGAGCATCTAGTTTGTTAGTTGAAGATTCAGAAGCCTACAGTCTCTGCTACCTTGTATTAGAACGTCTATTAGAACTTCTATTAACTGCATACCTTGCCAGGATGATATCTCACTTCTTTAATTGTCACTGTAATTGATTTTACCTTTGACTTGGCATGGTGATTGCTTTGTAATTTGTTGATGATTAATGACTGTCCTCTGGTTATCCTGCTTGGCTAAGCCTGAGGTGTAAACCAGGCAATTGGTTTGCTTTGACTCTGACCTGTCTTAAAAGATGTTGAAAACTATTTAGTTCAAATTTGTCATACGAGGAAAAAGGAGACTCAGCACATTCGTGACATCATCAGCCTCTCAGCTGAGCAGATGGAGGGCTACAACTGGCTGTGCAGAACACCAGTTTTCTTTTTCAGAAAGAGATCATAGAATCGTAGAATTATAGAATTGCTGAGGTTGGAAGGGACGTTTAAGATCATCAAGTCCAACCTTTAACCTACCCTGACAAAAAAACCACTTCTAAACCATGTCCCTAAGTACCTCATCTACCCTTTTCTTAAACACCTCCAGGGATGGTGAATCCACCACCTCCCTGGGCAGCCTATTCCAATGATTAATAACCCTTTCTGCCGCGATTGAGAGATGGGACGCTGCTTGATGCAAGCAAGATGTCGATTTATTAAGATTTT
>VXBO01004076.1:771561-783673 GCA_013400135.1 Rhinoptilus africanus
CTCTGGACACGCTCCAACACCTCAATGTCCTTCCTGTAGTGAGGAGCCCAAAACTGAACGCAATACTCGAGGTGGGGCCTCACCAGTGCCGAGTACAGGGGGATGATCCCTTCCCTACTCAGGATCACCACACTATTCCTGCTACAGGCCAGGATGCTGTTGGCCTTCTTGGCCACCTGAGCACACTGCTGGCTCATATTCAGCCGGCTGCCCACCAACACCCCCAGGTCCCTTTCTGCTGGGCAGCTTTCGAGCCACTCCGCCCCGAGCCTGTAGCGCTGCTTGGGGTTGTTGTGACCCAAGTGCAGGACCCGGCACTTGGCCTTGTTGAACCTCATGCCATTGGCCTCAGCCCATCGATCCAGCCTGTCCAGATCCCTCTGCAGAGTCAACCTACCCTCCAGCAGATCAACAGGCCCTTGGGACTTAGCTTTCCGTGTTTCTAGTGTGGCCCACATAATTTATCTTGGCATGGTAGGAAACAAAACTTTTATGGGCAAGCCACAGGCAAAAATTTGTGCCCTTATATTTTTACCTAATATTCCGTATTTTTGGCCTAAAGTTGAGATGTCTAAGTTGGCAGTGTAAGACCCAAAGCTGACATTGAGATTGAACTGAGATTTAGCTGAGTTTGTGAAAGATGTATTCATGCATTATTTTTTTCTTTTTCAATAGCAGTACTGCAAATGAAAAGGTAGGCTTGTATTTACAAAGCAATGAGGGTGCATCAGATGAATATACTCCTGGGTGTTTCAGGAGTATGTGCTATCAGATTCTGGGTTTCAGATGGACATCTCAGAGCTCTAAATGTAAGGTTTATGGAGTTGAAAGGTGGGTGCTTTAGAAGAATTAGAATTTCCTCTGTGTTAGGAAGAAGTTCATGTTTCTCACCAGGTGCCCAATTTTACGTTTTCCTTTCTTCAACTTTCTACTTCCGTGTACTTCAGTTTGGGAAAAATATAATACTAATATTCTTCGATGTGTGGCCTATTTTCCATCATAAACTGTAAGCTTAGAACCAGTTAATAATCTTTAGTAGTAACTATGTAACTGTAGCCATCAAAGAAGTAGCTGATCCCCCAAAATGGATTACCCACCACGGAGAATAACTCTGGAATAGTTACTGAAGGTTTTGCTTAAGCCAATCAAGATATTTGACAGTTTGTTAAGATAGAAAGGACAGATGTGTCAACATCCTTCTGAATGGCTTTCAAGGTTCCATCACCTTGAGATGCAGTTGGATTTAACACTTTGAGAATTAGTTTGTTGACTTCTTTCTCACCTCCCTCCCTTCTCTCTGAGCACGCTGCTAATGAAGGCAAGTGTGGTGCAGGTGCACATGCTTTTACCAGTTGTTTCGTTAACTTGGAAGCAAAACACATTGTAAAGCCTTAAAAATAAAACCCCATCAGAGAGGCAGCCATTGCAAAAACAAGAAACCACAGAAAAAAAACCCCAAATTCCTTTTATCCTGTTAAATCTATTGGTTTTATTTGTACGAATGGAGACCCAAATGTAATGTCTAAAGCACTGAATAAATATAAATCACAACACAGATTAATTTTATTTCTATTTTGAAAAATTAAACAATTCTGCTGCACAGATATTTGCATTAGGTATAAAGAATGTTGAGAGTTCAGTTGTGGGAACTGTAATAAGCAAAACAACCAAAGTTGCTGAAACTTTCACTGTTGAGTCTCAAATGTACTGTTTTCTCTGTACCAAAACTCCAGGTGCAGTTTTGAGAGCACGGACATGAAAACCAGAGAGACACACAGAAGCAACCTATGCTTTTGTAGGCTGATGTGAAGGTTTGCTCATACCCAGTAGTCTGTCCACAGCAGGGAGAAGGTGCGGTGGGGCTGCCTTTTGGGCTGAGAAGCACCCAGGAGATGCTGAACAGCCAGGACCCTCCAGCTGAGGCCTTAAAGGACCTGGTACCAGCTGAGCAAAACCATGGGGTGGAAAAGCTGAAGGCAACGTCTGTGAACTTCAATCCCTTCCTTCCACAAGACACCGTCTTATCTGGGGCACCCACAAGTGAGACCTGCACCCTGCAGCCTCCCACCTCTCTTCTGTGGGTAACCCAGAGCCCTCTCCCTGTGTCCCCTTTGCAGGAGCCTTGGAAACTTCTCCCCACACCTCTGCTTTTTCTCCCCACCAGAGACTGCATGGTCTCCAGACCTTTTCCCAGCTCCATATCTTCCTCTGTTGCAAAAAAACACTCAGGCTTTCCTTTGCCATCGGAGGATCCCACTTCTGTAATCGGTGGGGCAAAGCGAAGTAGAGACTGTGTATCAGATTTGCTAAGTTGGATATGACCATCCAAATCTTGACAAACACGCATAGGTAATTGGACCTAGTTCTGTGTTGGATCATTTCAAAATACACAGGAGTAACTCTAGTGAAGTAATAAGCTGTTATAAAACCTCCACAAATGGTGAAACAGGCTATTCAGTGATTCCCCAAATTTTTTATACTAAATCAAATTTCCCCTTATAAAACAAGAAAATCAATGCACTTTATAAAACCTGGATTTTTCTTTTTAACCTGTGTTCTAACAATGTTGAAATCTTTAACGCCAAATGTCATATCTGTAAAAGTGGTAAATTTCAAGACTGTATTAAAAACTTAGGGGACATTTACTTTTGAAATGATGTATGACATGACCTTCAGTGCTTCATAATTTAATAAGAATTCAAGGCTGACTAATTAGACTTCAAAATGACAGATAAGTGCTAATTATAATACCTTTTGAATAGACAAAAGAAGTTTTTAAAAATAAATGCTTTAGAGAGGTGGCAGGACTTTGCTACTACTAGCAGCAAGACAGACAATCTCTGCTAAAAATCATATTTTTCTCCTGGGCCCACACTGAAATCATCCTGAGTATCTCCAAAAGAAGAAGCAGGTGCAGCTCAGTTTGAGTCCTAGATTAAGGTCTAACAAATACTACAGTGAGAAAAATTAATCTTCCTAATTTCTCATTTCCCAGTTAAAATATAAATCTAAGCTGAAAGAGCTGGATTCCAAATATGAGGAGTCTGCTTTTTTCAAAGTATTTTTTTTTCAAAACAAAACTTCCTTAAAACCTACAAGATTCTTTATACTTTATGTTTCTGCAGATAAGCTTACAAAATGATAATTCAGCTATTCACTGCGATAAGGGAGTTTCTTGGCTTTATCACCTAGAAAGATCTTATGTCCAGAAATGTACTTGTTAGATTTGGATAACTGCACTTTCATATTAAATGAAGCAAAAAAGTAAGCTCTAAAAAAGAGGTGATTCAAAAAGAAATAAAACATTAAAACCTCTCACATTTATGGAGGTGTATGAAGTAGATAGAAAACTAGTAAAAGAAATTCCTTAATATCCTGCAATCCCACCCTTTTCTAAAATATTCTGGAGTAAATAATTGTTCTCAACATATTAGACTGCTTTGTCAAGTCAGCCAAATATTATTATTCTTTCTTGGTTTACCACCCTGAAATCCTGTGATGATGAGTAATACTTGTCTAAACTCTTCATTAACAGCGTAGAGGTTTGTCAAATAAGAGAGACCATCAATTTGAGTAGTTGGGCTTTTTTTAAAGAATACTTTATATTTGCCTTTTATTTTGTCTTTCATGTTTCTAATGGGTAATTACTGAATTTTCATTTCCTGTGCCTTCCTCCTCACAGACAAAGGGATTTGCCAGACAAGATTACTTAGATAACTGTTTTGCTACTCCACTACATTTTCAGGATTATTATATTCTCCAAGTCATGTAAAAGGAGCAAAATGGGAAAAAATTCAGAATGGAGTTTGGGAATTGGCAAGAGGTGGGTTTGCTACCACCTACTAGACTGGCAATCAGAGCAAGTGCCTTTTTGTGTGTAAACAGAAGCATTGCATCCAGCACAAATTAATAAAGAAGTGAGGGGAGAGAATATTTTATGTGAACTAACAACAACTCATACAAATATAATAAAAAACCCCAAATTTTTCCCAACGTTCTTTTGTAACTTAATCATTCCCCTGACCATTTCTTCATGTTGCCATTATCATCCAAAATTCATGCTGTTCTTGTCACTCCTTATTTACTTTCTTCTCGGTATTTTGCCATGTAGCCTTGTCTGTAACACAATACCCAGTTACAATTAAACAAATTCCTCTACATTCATAAAGTTTTTGAAAAAAGTGTGTGTTAAATTGGAAGTTTTAATCAAATATATTTTTTGTTCAAGAAGATATTTAAACCAGTTTTTTGCAATTAAATATATTGAATTTTACCACTGCCCCAAAGTCAGAACTAAAATGAAAAACCCACAAAACCAGTCCCTAAAATCATCCAAACATTTATTTTCTGTTTACCTGTAAAAATGAAACCATGCGCTGTCTTTTAGGGACATTTCTACAATAAATTCAAAAATATTGTCTGGGTAGAAACCCATTTAAAAGATACAAAAAAACCATAATGTCTTTTTATTTCAGTGGAAAGCCAACAATTAGACTAAAATTGAAAGAAACATTCCTGACTCTTTCATAGAGAAAAAAATATTCTAGTGTTTTCATACAGGGTGTTGCAACACAGGGTGTTTTATGCTGCAAGACACTTATACAATAAAGAACAAAAGAAGGAAGATTTAAGATGAGTGAGCAAAATGAGATCACCATGACAGAACAAATAATGGAGCAATCCCTCTGAAATTTGCAGGAAAACGACAGAAAGAAATGAAATATTAAGAGAGTGATGAGCTAGATATGAGGGCAATGGAAAGAACTCATAAGCTATCCTGAATACCAGCAGGGAAACCTGGAATTAGAACTGCAGGCAGTTGGATTTCTGTACAATGCAGTAAATTGGGCAGAGACGTATATTTGATCTAAATTTATGAGTTATTATGTAAAATTGTGTTATGGTTTCTAACCTAAATCTCTTAATATAGAAACCAAACCAGGCTCAAAAAATCCCCCCAGTAGGGATTAGTGAGACAGGGCAGCACTCAGGGGAATATCGTATGCTCTTGTTCTGGTCTCGCACTTCATCCAGTGCAGCTAATGGCTGGTGCTGGAGATGGGGTAGTGGGATGGATGGGCCTTCAAAAACCCAATGTACTCATTCTCATGCATTCAAAGGTTGTAATTTTATGACAATGCACATTGTATTATGCTCCTCTGATGGTAGGTTACTACTGTAATACGTGCTTGCCTTTCCATAAGGAGAGAGGTATATATACCTCGCTCTCTAAAGATATGCTTATATAGCCCCTTTACACCAGTATAACTGCGTCACATGAAGGGGGAGTGGTGAGAGCACAGCTTTACAGTGTACTTAAACTACCACCGAAAGTGTTGTTTTTATTTTTTTTTTTTCTGTTTGCTATCTGGTTTTAGACAAGCCACAACTGTTTCTGCAAACAATAAATTAATGTGGAAATTCAACCTGTGAAGTGTCACGAGTAAGAGCTTTCACAGGTCACTATATCTACCGGCCTCTGTTTCTCTGCTCGCATGTCAATTAAATCACCTATGCCCTCCAAAGAGGCAGTATTTGTCACCTCTGATGGGCATCTACAACCATGAGAGAAGCAGTAGAGAGCACTAACAAGAAGAATGATAATGAGAGGCTTTTGGAGGCTAACAAAAGCCAGTACCATGCAATTTACTCCAGTCTCGTACAGCTCTTGGCTTTTGATGTCTGTGAGCCACAGCAGACCCTGCCTTTAATCTCTACACATGTAGCTTTAGCAGCACTTCTTAGGGGAACATAAATTGAAAGGGGAGAAATGCAATACCGAGGTGGGGTGGGGGAAGAATTTGTGGTTTACAGGCTCTCGGGAGCCCAGGAGTACTAAACAAGTTGTTTTACATGAAGAAACAGTGCATGGGAGCAGCAAGCCCATTAAAGGCAGATCCAAGATAAGAATTACAACATGGTGGGAACTTGTTTTTTCTGTGTGGTTAAGTGTTATTGTCAAGGTGCTACAGAGCGAGCAACGGTTGCGTTCAATTATTTTTGCCCATGTCAGCTTAGTAACCAACGCAGTTACAGAAGGGAGCAGGCAGGCCACAAACACCCTGGGTATTTAACCATTCACAAGCTCCGCTATGAACGCTGTTGCTCAGAGGCAGTGCAATAGGTTGGGATTAAACCCATGTTTGCATAGCAGGTGGTTTCTTAATAGCACCGATGCAGTCTGCTGCAGCAGTGGCCAACCTGGCTGTAGTACTACACAAAAATGGACAACGAAGGGCCGAAAAAGCTGAGGGTCAAATGCAATTGCTATCCTTCAGAAACAGAAGTGTTTCACAATTTGTGATGCACTGGGTTGTTAAGATCTTTATTATAGTATACATGTAAAACTAAGAGTAGTTTTTTTTTCTTTTCAGAGCAATATGGGACTATCTTGAGGAACAACAAAATGATGTTTTGGGCGAAGTTAGGAAGAAAGACAGCCACATTTCAATTTCAGGATAATAAAATATTCTGTATTGAACAAAAGAAGAGTAATTTCATTGTTTGCACATCTTTTTTCTTGGAATAAGGTGCCAGGCTTGAAAATTGTTATTTTGATTCAAAATAAGTGTTAAAAAAATGCTTTCTCTCAAAAAAAAAAAAAAAAAAGAGGAAAAAAAATGGCACAGTTCTACCAGTTGCATCTCTGTTTCCCTTATTTCCCCCCAGTTTTGTCCTGACTGGTGCTGGAGGGTTGGCTCCACTGTATTGTGCTGATACAGGGGGTCAGTAGCATCCTAAGTGGGAACACCGTGTACTCTGCTCTGGCTCAGTGCCTATTTCTCTGTCTCATAAATCTCATCTATCCAATTGACCTAATCTTTACCAACAAAAGCATTCTTTCTGGGAAATAAGAAAACAGGTTTTAGTAACAGAGGCTTCTGATTTTCACCACATATTTCTCCAACAGATCTGTGTTCATAAAATTTAGTCACTGGGGGCTTAATTTCTGGCTTGAGTATCTAAACTGTCTCTTGTTGCAGCCATGTAACTAAATCAGGTGTGAATATAAGCCAAGTTCTCCCTGAAGTCACAATTTCTAGGGAACTGAAATGGTTGGTTTGATTTTGTGATCACTGTTATATGTTCATGGCTCTTCTTAAATATTTCAAAGAACATTGCATGCACCTTTTTTATGGGTAGAAATATTTGCCATATTTCGATGTTGTGTCTTTGGTCTCCATTGTGGTAATAAAATTATTCTGCATTCTCCAGCTGATGTTCATTGAAGAAATAGTTATGTGCAATGACTATTACAAAGTTAAAGTTTTTTTACAAAGTAGTTAATTTTCAAAAAAATGTTTTTTGTTTAATTGCATTTTATCATTTATTTGGAAGAAATTAATTAATGGAGTGTTTACATTAGGAAATTCTTGGAGGTTACCTTCCCATCATATTTATGGGTAGTTTGTCCTTCACAAAAACCTTATCGGGTGGGTGTTGATTTGCAGTGATGCAAAGGCTTTGGGGAATTACTTCCTTCTCTGTAGCAGAGTTTTGATTGCATTATTATGCTGTCAACAATATAAGCTTGAATGCCAAATTTGCTATTTTTATGTTTTTGAGTGGGTGCAAGCATCAATGTATATATCTTACTGCAGCTGAAGTGTCAGTCACCAGCCTCCTGTTAAAAAGCTTTCCTTTGTGGATGGTTCCAATGATCTTAAATTGGGGGATAAGCAACATTTGTTTGCTTCTCCAGCTCCTCTCCACCTCTCTGAATGATTTAGTGATATTTATGTTTTCTGTTAGGCAAGGAGAAGTAGCAAATAGCACCCAAAGGATGCAGATCATATTCATCATAACATGAAAAACAAAATGCTGTCTCAAAGAGCTGTAAGTGACTCTTTCTTCAAAGAGTATTTGATTGCTTCAACGTGTCTAATAGCTAAGCTATTAGTGAGAATGGCAAATGGTCAACAGTCCTTAACACAGGGTCATAAACTTTCAGATTAGATTAAAAAAAAACCCTCTGAAAACTCTGTCTTAAAATACTTAAGCCAAATTCTCCAGTCCTCCAGGGTGTTGAGCGTCCTGACAAGTAGCTGTTCAGACTCCTGACTTTCCTCAATTTACAGGGGAATATCATCCATATTTAAAAAAATGATTTAACCCATTACGTCCCACTATATTGTCCTACAGAGGCATTCTCTGTGGCATAATCATGGCTTGAAAAAGAAGGGTGTAAGACCTTGGTGCGTGATCTGCCTCTGCTGCTTTTCTAAGTAATAAATACACCCAAAGCTAGCCTCATTCCTATTGACTACCACAGGTGGCTGAACAGATGACAAATAGGCTGAAGATGATATTCTAGCTTAATTTTTGAAGCTGCTCCTAGCTGGGCTTCCATTTTAGAGACAAATAAATTCTGGAATGAATGTACACATATATTAGTCTTATACAGCCATATTGTTATAATGCCAAAAGAGGTATCACAGTATAGATGAGTGATAGCAACAGCTCCTCTGGCATTACTGGATCATGTCGGTTGTATCACACCACTTGGTACATCTATTCATATCTGCAGGACAGGTGAATAGAGAAATGTTTGGGAGTCTCCTGCTCCTTACCATAAACCTCCACTTCTGTCGCCCAAGACGCTGGTAGCAGGGAGGAGTTACAGCAGATTTTTTTCCCTGCATCACCATAGAAACTTGTGAAGAGACTATGAAGCTGGATTACAATTTCTTCTCTATCCTGACTACTGGGACAGCACAGAAATGTCCAGTGCAAACCTTTAATTTAGACTGTGTTGGCAGGGTCTGGTGCATGTGTTGACCTCCACCTCCTGGCACTTAGAGTTCTGGTTCATGATGGAAGAGGGTGCTGTTTCCAGACCAAGCTGCTGTATGGCTTGCTTATTGATGAAGCTGACATTTACATTCAGAGGAAACACATAAGGAAAGTTTTCTTCTGAGAATAACTCAAGAGAGGCTTCTCCAGCTGATTTGTATTCAAATGCTGTCAGGTAGAAGCTATGGAGAAAACTATGAAGGTTTTCACGTACTTAATTTCTCCAGAAGGTGTGACCGTAAAGCAATCATGCTCTGGAATACTGAAACAGTGTCGACATTCAAATGGCACTGCAGTATTTACCCTCTATCCCAATCATTCATAAAGCTGTTCAGTACTCAGGCCTCTATGCATCACTTTGCATTGTTGCCAGTTCACATGCACTGAAATTTCGCTGCGGAAATTAGTGAAATGTCTATTTTTGCTATATTCTTAGCCTTAGAATTTGAATAGCAACTTGAGTCAGGCCATTCAAGGAAATCAGGCATGAATGCCCAAGGTATTCAGAGTTCGTTCACTCCTGCTGAAGAACACTTATGAAGTTTTGGAGGTAGTAGGTCTTTAGTTTCACTAGAAGCTTCAATTTTAACTTTGAGTCCCAAAGTAGCAGGATAACTTTGATAATTTTATCCACCAGACACATCTATATATTTTGAAAATGAAATATCTTTGCATAGCTTGTGGCAAAATTGAATAAGCACTCTGAGAGGGGCTATGTGGATGTCTGATATACACTTTTTCAGATGAAAAAAGTGAGGAGGTGAGCTACAAGTAGAGGTACAGAGATAACTGGAGAGCTACATCATGAAGAAACATAGTATTCCTGCTCCTACTTGGAGTAGGTCTCTGAGGTACTGCTTTAAACAGAGGAGAGCCTAGCAGCTGGCGCAGCACTAGGCATCTGCATTACCCTCAGCTCAGGCTCCTTCCTTCAGCACCTGCTCTGGTAAAGTTTGTACCATCTTTACAGGAGAGAGCAGGGGAACTTGTAGTACTCAGTGTGCTACAGGGTACCAAAGTAAACAGAAACTGAACCAAATACTGGTGATCTGGTCAAATTACAGCTTTTTAGTCTTTATACTGATGTCGCTTTTCCTTAAAAGAAGGATAGTCTAGATACTGTCATTGAACAAGCATTTTTTTTCATCAGTTTTTTATTTTCCTTCTAAAATTGCATTGTCTTCCAGTTCCTGGTGTTTATGGATCATTTATAAGAATTTGAAAGTATATTATGTATATATGATGTACTAGAGATGCATCTTTCCTGGCGCGTCCCTAATCCCTATTGGGGAACACCTGCACACAGAAGTTTGACACCATGCAGAAGTCTGAGCCTGCGGTGGTACGGCTGTGCAAAGTGGCTGGGCTGCCAGCCAGGACTGAGACACATCGAGGTGCTTGTCAGAGGTTCATGGTCTCTTCCCTGGGCCCAGGGGCAGGGACACAGGCCTTGACTGGTGTGCATCTGAAGTGATCACTACCTACCTGTTATACTGATCTTGATAAATAAATTTTAAATTTTATGTCAATGACTGGTGTGGTTCCATTCGTGCAGTTATCCCGCACTGTGACACGTCTTCAGTGTTTTTACCACAATTAAGCCTAATTCCTGCCCCCATGTACAGCATTCCAGCTATTGGCTATCCTCTCTTGTCTTCTGTCTTGTTCCTTCCATTCTAACTTTCTTGATTGTTGCCACTCCTGTATCTCCATATCAGGGATTCTTCTACATCCTTCTTCATAAGTACCCATAAAAATAATTCTGTATTACCCTGTATTCATTCTTCAGTGTTTTGAAGCCTCTTTCATAGAATCATATAATCGCCTAGGTTGTAAGGGACCTTTCAGATTGTCCAGTCCATCATGTTTCATAGCAAATTCCAGGCTGTTGAGGAATCCTCTTGGAATGTTGCTTTCATGACCTTATTAACAATGCTATTAATAACCATTTACTCCCAATTACATCAATTTCCATGCAACACATAAAGCTGGGACACTTCAGCTTTCCCATTGTTCATCAAACCTCATTCTTGAATCCTCAGTGCTAACTAGAATTCCGTACACTGGAATTTTCACTACAGTGCATTTCACTGTATTTCATTTACTAACCCTGCGTAGTGCTGTTTGCACGGTAGATTATTAGTTCCGGATCATGTAATTTCTCATCTTACATCTCTTACAGCACCCTTACTCATTCAGCATAGAGGGATGCCAAACAGCAGGAAGTCCATCTTTGCTTTTAGTCTAACCTCTGGTGTGAACCAGCTACCAATGTCACGCGAGAAGGTTTCATATATGCATTTAAAATAGAATCTGTTTCATCTAAAACATCATATGATTTTGCTACTTTTCATAATGCTTTTCTAAATGCTGAATTGAATTCCTTCATGAAGTCAGTGAAAAGAGCAGCCACCACAATTCCTAATCACTTTTTCGTCCTTGGTCAGCTCAGGATGAGTATATCCAAATAGTAGCTCACCTGAAACTATACTTTTCCTCTACAACTTTTATTATAACTGGTCTAAATCTGTTAAAATTCTCATTCTTTATGTGTAGCTGTTGGGTTTTTTTGAGAAACTGACAATGAGATTCATATCTGTCATTGCCTAAATTAGGTAGGTGGCCTTATAAATTGATACAGCCTTTGTGTTTTGCCACTCACTGAGTATCACCTCTGCTCAAAAGCTTAAAAGATTGTACTTCTGATGCTTTGTTCACACTTGTCTTTCTAGCTATTTACAGCCCAGCAGTTATGCTGTCTGCACCATCATCTCTCTTCTTCTGATCTACATCAGTGCTCCTTCTGCCTCCTTTTTCTGCTGGCAGCGTCATGCTCGCATCCCTTCTGCCTTGAAAGCTGCGTTTTCCTTCCAGCATGCCTGGACTGTTTGGATCTGCATGGTCAGCAGGGATTAGCACTCTGTCAAAATGTTCCTTCCATCCTGCTGGCTTTTGTTCGGCATTTGTTGTCACTTTACAGTTGGCCCTTTTTAACCAACTCTGCCCTTGGTTTGATTGTGTTTCCAAATAACTTAATCTTACGCTTATTTTCATAGCTTGTTTTCTTTTCTTGTTTTTAACTGAGCCTTTTATTTTGCCAAAACTTTCTGCTTATTTTTTTAATTATTTCTTGAGTGCTTTGTCTTGTCCCATTTTCCTCCAGTAAGATGCTTCTTTCATTATTATTTGCCCTGTTTGTGTCTTGTTAGAACCATCTGCAACTCAACTGTATTTCTTCCTTATTTCTGGAGAAATTACTCCTTATCTCTAGAGAGATTTCTGTAAAGGGATTGGTCTGAGGCATCCTGCAAGGCATCGT
>VXBO01004076.1:784865-804799 GCA_013400135.1 Rhinoptilus africanus
TTTTAATCTGGGCAACTATGTACTTCACAAGCATTTCCAGGAACATACACAAAGCCTGAAAGATTTAAGTTAAACTGGTAAGAAACACCTGTGTAGGAAGAGCTATTATTTTGGAAGAAGCTGTAGTTTAGTTTTTCCAAATGAGCCTCCCTGAAGCAGTCCAGAAAGTCATTCACATATGTAAGTTGAAGCAAGGCAGACAAATACTAGTTTTAGTATTTTCGTGTGTTCTGCTTCAAGAGACTTCTGTTTATTTTTTATTTATTGTTATTTTAGGGTTTTCTGTTGTTGGAAATTTAGCCAGAAACCATTCTCAGATTCATTCTGTGATGTTGCTTCTTACCTGCCTGTATTTACCTTCTTGGAAATATATTTCGCTCTCTCCCTCCCTCCTTTCCTCCATTCTTTTCTTCCTTCCTTCTTGCCTTACATATTTTCCTGTAAATCCACCTATAATCTTGTAAGTGGTTATTTTTAAGTGAAGTAGTACTTTTGTAAGGAATGGACACAAACTTCTCCAAGGGCAATGATATTTCCATATAGTGGGTTTATGCAAGGTCTTAACTTGCAGCTAAAATTATATAGTATTGTAAATATTGTGCTTTGACATACTGATTTTAACTTAGATTCTTCTCGTAAACAAACATCTGCTTCAAGTAATAAATGATGAGAGTTGAATACACCATGAGCATTTATCTCCAAGGTCTAGCATGAGACAGTTAAGGTCTCCAGGGGACTGGAAAAGGGCAGATATAGTAGTACCTATCTGCAGAAAAGGACAATCCAGAGAATTATAGAGCAGGCGGTCTAAATTCAATACTGGAAAGTTATTGGAACAATTTGTTAGGCAATCAATTTGAAAGTACCTGGAGAATAATAAGGTGATAAGAGACAGCTAATATGGATTTGCTAACAGCAAATAATAACAAACCAGCCTTATTTCCTTCTTTGACAGGATAACTGGTTTAGAGGACAAAAAGAGAAGCAGAAGATGTGATAGTTCTTGATTTGAGTAAGGCTTTTGATGATATCCCCTATGACACTCTCAGGGAAATATGGTGAAATTATGGGTGATGAAATTACAGTAATGCTGATGCAGAAGTGGTAGAAAAACTGTAATGGGATAGTAGTTATCAATTGCGGTCTGTCAAACTGTAAAGCTTTATCACATGCAATATGACAAAATCCTAACCTGAGTTCAGTGTGAGTCATTTTCACTGGTAGTTTTGTGTGCTGGAATAAAGAGAAACCCTTTGTTTTCAGCATCCTGAAGGGCTTTAAACATATTCAAAGGAATGAGTAGAAGTTAGCTGGACTGAGTATGAACCATGCCACGTCCTCCTCCAACTTTCCCCCATGTCCTCTGCTATTCTGAGCTTGTGATGGCAACAGATATTGAAAATGGAGTTCTTCATCTAGTGATATTTTTCATGTTTCACATGCTCTTTCTCAAGAAGTAGGCTTCGCTATTTCTGTACATTTGAGTCCTTCAGTCCTCCTTTTAGAGGCAAACCTGGATCAAGTTCTTTTCCCCCTTTCCCATTGTTTTGCTCTAGCTTTGCATTAATTTAATAGGTGAATTGAAATCAGGAAGATGAAATCCAACTGCAAAGTGCAAAGTACAAAGTGGAGGTAGAAATCAAATGAATAAATGGGGAAGGTCCTGCTAAGCAGCAGGGCCTTGTCTGTATGTTATGATGGATCAGAAAATGAAAACAAGTCAACAGACATGGTAGATGCTTTTCCAAATAATAGGTAGATGATATTCTAAAGTATTAATAGAAGTATGATATGCAGAGGGATAATTATTCTGCTTTAGCAGTGAAAGACCACTTGCATACTGGAAAAATAATTTCTGATATATTCAACCTGTGAAATAGAAATTCTATATGGATCATGTCAGAAATAAATCTATCATTGTTACATATACATTGACACCCAGTCACATTTTAGTCTCAGCTAAAGTTCTGTGCCAGTTTTATATGCCATATTTTGAGAAGGATATATACAAACTGGAAAAAGTTGAGAGAGCAGTTTAATTTAAAAAATATGACTACGGAGGAAAAAATGGAAAACATTGTTTTTTATATTGTTTGTCTCATACAAAAGAAGACTTTCTGGAGAAGATACATGGGATTGTGTGTGAAAAAATTCTTATAAAAATACAGTAGCTATTGGCTGAGAAGGGGAAGAAGAAGTAACTGGATTCAATTTACAGCGATGAGAATTTACTTAAGCAATGTTTGTCACATAAAAATCATTAATCTTTTAAAAAGCATGTACCAGAAACTTGGGAAATCAACAAGGCTGTATCTCTTCAGGTGTGCACAGTGGGAATCTACACCAGCCAGAGTGATCAGGATGGACTACCTCGACTTTCTCTTCAGTGAGTGAATAAAAATTATTTGGGTTACAGCCTCCAAAGGTAGTCTTTACCAAACACCAGCTAGAAGTAGGAACTCTGAGTGAGGAACCCTGAGATCTGCTAGGTGAGGGAAATTGAAATGAATAAATTTGCAAATTTCTCTCCTGTTCTCTTGGCCCTCGCTGGATAGGAGCTTTCTTTTGCTCTTGTTGTTAGGCTAGTAACTTTCAGCAGATCCCTGTTTTGCGACATAATTGGTGTAGTCCCTTCAGGCTCTCCTGGAAAGTATTCCATTTGCTTCTCTTTCTAAGGCCTGGCTGCAGGCTTTTTACACAGCTTTTGTCCAGAGTCCCACGTGCTGAGCTCATGCTGCAGTCTCCCTAATGGCTATGCCTTTCAATCACCACGTGCTCCATGCTCAGACATTTCTCCCATCTGATCATACACAGTTTTTCCAGGGAAAGAACCATGCCCTCCAGAGTCTCTCAACTGCCCTAGAGCGCCACGACATTGCTTTAACTTAATATAACACAGAGTTAACTGTCAAGAAAGAAATCATCTTGTTACCAAATGATAGCAACTCAATAGACGAGTAGGTATCAGGAAGTCTTTAGATACAGTTGAACCTGCCAGAAATTAGGTTGTGGATTCAGTGGTCTCTTCCAGAGCTCCATTTCTGAGTGATCCTGGTAGAAAGAGTTCAGTAAGCTGCAGCTCTAGATCTGAAAGCAAGAGCAGGTTTGTGTGCAGCTGCATGTCTCTTTTTGGGCTAACGGGCACGGTACCACGTTACCAAAATGCTTAAACTGCAAAGTGGACTTGATGTTCAGGGCTATGTGTATTGATCTGATGTCTTAGCTCACTCAGTACCTCTAACCCGATGCAGCATTGTGCTGAGTGACCGCAGCCTGCAATTTCTATGTCAACTTTGTATACAGTCTCTGAGGAGGTCACTCATTCAGTCTTCGTTGTTGTCAACAGGTACTTTTAAAAGATATTCAAGTTATCAACTTTTCTGATGTACTTTCTCTTGTCTCTCCATTCAAAAAAATCATTAGAAAGCCTTTTGGTGATCTGTGGCATGGTACTGAAGCATATTTTGCATAGGAAAGTAATGATCTGACAACATTTGAGAAATGAAGCTTCCTATGAAAGGAGGTTAACTTGCCGATACCATTTAGTGCGTAGCTTGGATGAAAATAGTTAAATCACAAGTTTATCTGGTTTGACCAATACTGCTGAACACATTTTAATGTTGTCATCCTTGTTTACACAAGGGTCTCATGCTACTTGAATGAGGATGGCAAAATTAAACCAGTATAATTTCCTAAAGTAGACAAGGTATTTAAACTGCTGCTTTTATTACCTGTTCTGCCTTTTAATGCACATGCTAGAGAAGTCTATATTAAGCTATTAAAGTAATGAGAGCGAGAGAGATTATAAGCACTTTGAGAGCATTACATGAACAGGCTTTTTAAAGAGCCAAATTAGTTTAAAGGCTTAGAATACGTGCACGCTACCAAAGTGTTAGCTCCTCTGTAGCAACTCTTCATGTGCACATGCTCAGCCTTCAGCTAATGGGAGGCAACCCAAGCCACAGTAACTTGCTTTAGTTTTTTAATGCTTGGCGTGTGCACAGGAGCAGTTATCACTCAACTTGCAATAACTTGCATAGCAAGTTCTGCAGGAAATTCACCTGGATCTGATGCTAATGTGTAGCAGCTTGACAGCGTGGTCCCAAATAATTTGTGAAACAAAACAAATGAACAGCAATGATTTTGGAAAACTACTCAGAAAAGCTGTCCTTAGGATTATGGAGCCTTAAATAATATGATAACCCTACTAAAATACTACCATTCCTCAGAAAGATTATCTAAAGTCAGAACTTCTCCCTGCTCTTTCTCATTTTATCAGTGCAAAGGCCAATTACTTACAGTGCTCTACGTGCCCAGTAAGCCTTGGTATAGAAGTAATAGTGCATGAATATCAAAGACTGCATACGTTGTGATGTTATCTGAATAAAAGAAAACCTCAGTTCACTTACCCTTGAGCCACTAAGACAAGGCTACTGCCTAAATTCTCTTGCAATCTTTGCCACCTGTTAAACACATTTTATTTCTTGTCTATTTAATTATTTGCTTTCAATGCTCTTTTTTCACTGGATGATTTCAAGAACAGAGAAGAATATCCACACCAATATCTTTCCTTGATTTTTTATCTGTAGCTCTTGGAGCTAACAGGCATATCTGAAGTATGCATTACTCACTTGTGAAACAAAGAAGTAAACCCAATATAGTAGGAGTGCTTATTCTTCAAACACCCTCCAAAACTGATCTCCAGAACGGATTGGTTAATATCCTGCTGTGATCTGCAGAGAATTCACGACCTCGAAGTCTGAGGGAGCATTGATTTGAACAACAATGTGCAACGAGCAACCTTCTTATCAATCTGGTTCTTTCTTTAGAGATCTCTCTAAAGATTTCCAGGTTTCATGTTTTTTTTTTTTTTTTGCACAAAAGTATGTAGTCATTGCTAAATGTGATCTATTAAAGCTATATCTAAATGTTCAGCTATGTGTTTACTAAGTATTTATGATGTTCAGCAATTATGGATAAATTTTGATGAACGCATTTTCAACTGGGCAAGTTCTTTTAAAGACAAAATTATTAAGTTATTTCCCATAACTGCTGAATCTTTTGCACAAAGGGAAAATTGATTAAGAAATCTTGAACATTTCCTAGGTGAAATTCTCGTTTTGCATTTGTGTTGGGCATTTTCTACCCGATCAAATGAAATTGGTCTGAAATCAATGCATGTAGGCTTCAGATCACAGATAGATGCACAGTAGACAGAATGAGGCATAAAGTGTTTGTGTGTTGATATAGCTATCTGTCCTGGTTTGAGGTAAAACGGAACCAATTTTCTGATTTGTAATTTTACTTTTTAGCTGGGCCTCTTCTAACTGGCTATACTCTGAAATTAACAGCATATTGTTTGGAAATTATTCACTCTCAGACTGATAAGATGTGATTATACCAAGGAATGGTATGCACAGATTCTCTTACTTATTGCTATAACAACCAAGGTCAGCTAACTTTGTTATTTGTCCCGTTAGAGGGTTGAAAGTGGAGAAGTGCAGAGGGGTCACACCTACGGGGAGGAGCGAACAGGACAGGTGACCCCAGACTGACCAAGAGGGTATTCCATCCCATCCGCATCATGCTCAGTATAAAAGCTAAGGGATCAAAGGGGCAAGGGGGGGCTCTGGCAAGTCTGCTTTTGCTCCGGCTCTTGCTCTGGCTCTGGCTCTTTTTTTCTTCAGTGACCGACGTCTGAGGAGGACCCTGTCTCTTCATCTGCCTTTGATCCCGATCCGAGCACTCCTGACTCTAGTTCCAGAATTCAGCTCCTGTCCATCGCTGACTCCAGTCTGGGGCTTTTCCTGTGTCTGCTGGTGATGTGACCGTCATCCTGGGAGTATATATTGTATACTTTTTTTTTTCATATTTTTCTTTTTTTTCCTTATTTATTATTTATTTTTTTCCTATTTATTATTATTTTCTTTAAAGTAGTTTAATTCCTTTTCTAAACTCGTAAATCTCCTTGTGTCTTCCTGTCCTCTCTGAGAAGAGGGGGGAGGCAGGCCATCTGTCGTTCTGATTGGCCAATCTGGCCAAAACCACGGCACTATCATTCCTCAAAAGCATACAGTATTATTATGATGAAACCATTGCTTTGTGGAACAGCAATCTTTGTAGGAGGTATCTACTGTAAGTTATTTGCATGAAGTATTTGAGTTTATTTGTCCCTCTCTCTGGCAATCTAATTATAAGTATGAAAGACTCTGAATTCTCTTATATGTGTTTATATTTTACACAAAATGTATGTATATATTTTGTATTATATACAAAAAAGTGGTATGTACAATAGACACTTGAAAGTCATCATTTCCTTTATAGTGCACAAGATCCATAATGGCAGCTCAGGTTGACTATTGTGCATCTCCAGTTGTGTCCTTGAAGAATTAATTTTTTGGAGGTTTAGATATCTGGTAGCTTTATAATCACCGTTGCCTCTAAAATGCAGGAGATTACAGAATGCAGGACTACAGGAGAAAGCCGTGTTTTTACATGACCTTGATTGTTCCATACAATGATAAAATAAGTTTTATGTAGGAAATTGCAATTGTGAGCAAATCATTAGCTCATATTTAGTCCCTGCTCAGAAAAGTTTAATAATGATTAAAGATTTCCCCTGATTTCACAGAAAATTATATTGATTGCCTATGATAGGAAGGTGCTTTCTTTATTGTTCCAGCTGCAGTGTGTTTTTAGGGGGAAATCATATAAGGTTTCCTTGATAGTATTAGTGCCGATGTGTGGTATTAACTGTGTGATGTAGACAGGATCTCTTTCTTCATCGCTTTCTACTATAAGAAATCCTTTCTTTAGAGCATTTTCAAGTCAAGACTAAAGAAAAGAAGTGACAAAATATTTTGGGCACATTGGTATTTTAACAGTTTATCTGAAGATAATTTAAAGGGCTTCAGCACTGAGATACTCAGAGCCTAGTTCTGTCTAAAAACAAGTGGTTAGAGAACACTCAGATTGGTTACCATTCATCCATAAAACAAGAGTACTTACAGGTCATTCTAAAAGTATGAGATTTAAAATAGAGCACTTAGAAATGCAGTGCATTATATAGCTATTCCTTGAACCTTGTCTGTTAACCATTTAACTACATCAGCCAGTTCAATATTATACATCCCTCAATACATATTTATCAGCCATCTGACTAATTTAATGTTTTATGCCTGTGAGTAAACTCATGATTCTCTGTGCAATTCTTTGCCCTATAAGTTTCACTCAGATCAATGTTCTGAACATTATTATAATCCTCCCACTCAAGACAAAATTATTTGTAGGAAATCTTTCAAGTATCAAGCTATAACTCAAGTTAGATTACAAGTGGAGGAGGATGAGCTGGAGAGAGGATTAGTTCCATGCCAAATGTCTGCAAGAACATGCTGAAAAACAAACACAAATCATAGTAGGCAAAATCACAACACACAACACACATAAATAAAACACCAGACAAGTTCTGAAGAAACACAACAGGGAGTTTAGTTGAACTCAGAGTCGACAGGTTTTTCCAATTAGCTGTCAGTCTTTTTAGCAAGACACTATTCTGACCTTTGCATTTTTATTAGATTATTTATACAGTATAGATTTCCAAAACCATGGCACCTTAACTGTGGTGTTGATTTCATATTGTTTACATTGTAGATGTACTGAGAGTCAAAAAAAAATTAAAAAAAAAAAGAAAAAGCACTGTTTGTTAGCATCCTGGGAAAGACATAAATGAGCTGAGGACTGGATTATTTTTTTTTATTGAGGCTTCTCCTATTTAATAGCTTTATTTGGAGTATCAAGTAGGATCTTCAGATGATGGATGTATCATTTCTTAGTTAAATTTCCATATTTATCCTGTATAACAAGTTTATAGGTGTCTGTTTGGACTGATCTCCCAGTAATATCTCAGGTCCTTTCGTGCATTTGAATACACTGGCTTACCTAGGAGATTCCCGCCATTCGTAAGGGAGTTCTCTAATCTGCCCGTATGCATCATTTGTCCTTGTATTGCTGCTGAGCCTGGTGTGCAATGAATAATTCAAGCCTCTTTTTCACCTTAGACCTAAGGAAAAGATAAATTCATAATCTGTTTGAAAGTTGCAGCTTGAGTGCTGCTCTTCCTCCTACTGTCACTTCACAGGTTTCAAGACCCTTCCAGCTCCTCAGACCATGATTTTCTGCTGACAGCCCAAGGGTGTTTGCAAATTACTCCCTCACTCACAATACCGCAGTGGGTCTCAGTAGCAGAGGATGTCTTCAAAAGTGGGGAAGAAATGGTTTTAGCCCCTTGACGAGGTGAATGTGGTAGTGGTGATAGCAACAGGCAGCGCTTATCTCCTTGCCCCGAGAAAAGCAGTGCATGGTGGTTACCGTCATGCAGTGTCCCTGCAAGGCCAACATTTGCAATGCTGTCTTTCAGTTATTCATTCAAAGAATAGGAACAGCACAAGAACCTGGTTCTTTGTAATGTCGCCATATTGGTGTATGCCGGTTTTACAGTAGTCTGTGTTAAGCCATGTTTGTGACATGTAGATGATACATAGGCTACAAGACTGGTTATTCTATGTTATTCATCTGCACTGACTACTGGACAGCATCTTCTTGGTCCTCTTTCATTTGGAGTAATATTTTTTTCTTTTCCATAAAAATCTCAGTGGTGTTTTACTTCATGGGACTTCTTTTCTGACTGTGGGCTTTAGGTGCTTCTGACATCAAAAAAATTTTGAGAACCATAGCTAGGGAATGAAGAGGCCTGCACATGAAATACTCTTTGCTGGTTATCTACAAGAAAGCAGAATTGGACAAGTACTATCATTGGTAAATAACTACCTCATAAAATACATGACTGCTGCTCGAAAATTGTTCAGGCTGCACATTTTTTTTTTTCTGCTGTGTTTTCTCACAATTAAAATGTAAGTATTTAATAATTTTTGTGTATGAATATGCCCCCTCTCTCACAAACAGCTTCTTTAAACAGCAAGTATCTACCATGTGAGTAAATGGCTGTCCTCTGTGTAAGACTGCAAGTTTCCCAGAAGTCTATCCAATTATTTAACCTTGATAATGAGAAAAGGTTGATATAGTTAAGGTTAATGAGCCAATTATTTGAGAATACCAGCCATCAAAGCACTTTATTCTAGTTAACTATGTACATTCATTAAAGTCACCCCAGCCTTTTCTTTTACTGCTGTTCTTATCAATAAGCCATTATCAATATGAAACCTAATTGCTCAAGAGTCAAAATATCTCTCGCCACCTAAAGAAATCTGGGTTATGAAGTAGTTCAGACTACATATTCTTTCTCCATCCAATTACCTGGTGTCAGCTAACTAATTATGATCTCTTCAAGAAGATGGCAGAAAAAAAGCCCCCGAATATAACAGGAAGGCATTCCGTTTCTCCATGAACTTGGTCCTGGGATCAGTTTTTTGTCTCACATCCCCCTAACTGTTATTGTCACCTCATAGCTCTTCCCTCTTTCTGCCTTTGTACTTCTCCTACCTACGCTGAGGTAAAAGGCAGTGTACGCCATGGCTAGTTTGCAGGGTGAGTGAGTGCAGGCTGACTGGGCAGTTAGTAAGTGTGAAATGGTCAGACAGCTATTCCTTGTGGACAATGATGCAGGCCAAAGGAAAAGGGATAAGAACAGAGGTATTCCTGCCTTTTCCATTCTCTATTTTTCACCTGGCTGCTTATTTCCATGGGACTTCTAGGAACCTCATATACTTTGGAATTCCTATCACTCTGTCATGTTAACTTGAAATTGGCTGCATGTTCAGAAGTTACTGACAGACACAGAAGCACGTACATAAATTCACACACACTAGGCCATATACAAATGTGATTGTCTAAGCCTCAAACTAAAAGAAAAGCCACTGGTGAAGTCTTTGAGATTGCTGGAGAGCAAACATTACCTATAAAGTCTATATTGACACATAATGCAAACTATATATACCAAGACTCAGATGGGAAAGGCCAACAAGGCTTTCCGCCTTTATACGCTTCCAGTATCTCTGCATGAAGCAGTCTTGTAAAGCCTAAAATGAAAAATGACCAACACATAATAGATAGAGATAACTGAGTAGAAAGTAATGACTAGAATGAGAAGGAATTATCATGTGGATGGTGTCTAGATGCTGACTTTTGTCACTGGCATATAGAATATTTCAGAGGAGGCAGCAAAAAGAAATATGATGGCAGAGCCTGCCTCAGTGTTGATGTATAAAGTGGATGTATCCTTGAATGGTCAGAAAATCCATTTTTCAGCAGAAGCGCTTCTTAGACATATTGTGAGCTAAAGAGTACTGGTACAGAAGTAGATGACAATTTTTCAGGCTCAAGTTTACGCTGGTCTTACAAATTCATCACAAAACATGAAGCACAGGAAACAACGAAGTCTGCAGAAGCTCACTCACAACCAAATGAAAAATGCAAATCAGTTTTAAAGGATTAAATTCCGTTAAATGTCAATAGCTATATTAATACGTTTTCACAAGCTACAAATCTTCTAGTTTGTTCAGTAAAGGTTACTAATTTTTGCTGTCCAAGATTTTTTAAAAAGTGAAAGTGACCCTATGCACATGTTCTGACTTTCTTCTAAATTGTGAAAGTATTAGTCTCAAGTGATTCAAGCCACAAATAAAATCGCTAAAATAAAAGTTCCTATTTATCTCATGATTGTTTATTTCACAGAAATGAAAATACCAGACTAGACAAATACAAAAGATCTTTTTTACAAATAGCTTTATTGATTGCCAAAAAGCAAATAAACTGCAGAGTAGAATTCCCTCCAAATGGCAAATGCATTATAAAACTCAAAGACATTTTTCAACTTGAAAGACTGCACTGTGACTCATGGAAAATATCAGAGAATATTGACTGAAGTATTTTATCCAGTAGCATGTTGTTTAGCAACAAGTAAATTCTGATCTAGAATACTTCTAAAGGAAATTAAAATAATCCTTTATTGTCTTCCACTAATATTCCTTGCTTTGCTTTCTTTTCCTGTGATTAGAACTATTATTGCTCCATAAGGACTACTGCAGTACTGTTTTGCAGTCTGGTTACTCCAAATTTCAATCATTCATTATGTTGTTAACTTTTCCTCTACAAATTTTCGAGTATTATAGTGTTATCACACTGCAAAATACTATATATTTTTAGTATATTGGTAATAAAAATATTACCACTGAAACAATGGGATTTCATTAAAAATGCAGAAAAACCAATGAAAGATTTTTTGCTTTTGTTTTAAGGGATTTTTTCTTAACAGTATTTACCCCAGCAGCTTTTCAAGGACGTCTTCCATATTATTTATGTCTCTTTCAAAGAGGAACCCAGCAGTATGCCTGTGTCACCATTTATGATGTCTGAGTTTCTGGATAGTTTGGTCATTTTCAAGCTTTCTTGGGATGTAATATCCTTCATCAAGAGGCAAACATAGTTAAGAATAGAGTTGGCAGAAAACATAAACTGGGAAGGAATTTGAAAACAAAAATGGAATTTCTAAATATAAAAATTGTATTTCAAAATGCACACAAGATTTTTGCTCCATTCAAAAAGCCTCAGTTTACAATAGCAGATTCGTATGACCCGAATCACTGAACTGCCTCCTGACAACAGGTATCTGGAGACAACAGTCTCCACTGGAACCATTTGTAGTCTTCTAATGAACTGCTTTAAAATGCAATATTGTGGAGGGTTTCTTAAATCTAGTATAGAGAAGACTTTTCAAAAGCAGAGGCAAGAGAGGTAAAGGGTCTCACAATAATGATGTTTTCCTTGCTATGGTTACTGCTTTAATGCTTTTCACAGAGGAAATCAGGCCAAACAGTCATGCTTTTTTTGGTCTCTAGCGTTCCTTGAGAAGCATACGCATGAACATGAAAACGCCTTTACTGGCTTTGTGTTTTTATCCCCTATGTCTGATCGCATGAATCTCAGCTGCTTGTGGAGCCATGCTTACTGTGCATTGAAATTAAACTTTTTCCCCCCTGGCTCAAATATTTATTTCTACAGACAACAAATAGAACCAGTTCACAAGTTCCAGTTTGATGCATTTTTTCAAGAGTTTAAACTACAGGTTTTTGATTCAATAAAATGTACAAGAGCATTTTCAGGGAAGCAGTCTTTTCAAAGAAAGTCCTAATCTTGCAGCTGACAGTTGAAGGACATGTATTAAAGGAACGATTTCTATACACACCTTCAATTTCTGTTGTACTAAGCAAGAAAGGGTGCAGGGTTCCACTTCCATGCTGAGATCCCAAACACAGCAATACATTTTACATACAACTAATAAGATTTTACTTATAAGCAATTTGGGAATAATTCTGAAACACAATTGAGTTTGGAGCTGCTGACTGATGAGGAAAATGTAGAAATACACCCTAAAAGCATGTAACAAAATAGCCAGGCTTGGCATTCATGTTAATTGCAGTTTATTCACTGATTTATCTTGTTGAATATGCCATGATTTCAGTGAGATACAACTCAGGGGAGAAGGTACTACTCAAGACAAATGCACATTTTTAGAATTATATTCTACAAGTCTACCTTAATTACAAGCTAGAAGGGGTGTATGTGTGTTGCTTGATTATGAAAGCTGCACATCATAATCATCAATACACTTCAATGCTGGGAATTGTTAATTTTGAAGTATTTAATGACTCTTTTTTATTTGCCAATTTTATTCAAAAGGAGATGTGAAATTACTGAAAATCTACAAAGACATTTTCCTCTTCTTTCAATGCTGTATTGTACTTATCCCATGACTAATAACTCATAAATCCAAGTTTACTTTTGCTTGTAAGGAGGGCTTTTTCTCTAGGTTTTTCACCAGGCTGGAGGTGTTAGAGGCATTTTTGAATTAAAATAAAATCTCTTAGATTTTTAAAAACTGAAAGCAGAACGCATCAACCTATGTAAAGTATATATTTCTGAAACAAATACAGCATTCTAAGAGCTTTAATGTACAATGACAGCATTTCCCTGTATTTTACTCTTGTATTGTGTATCTGGTACTAGTTAGACAAATGTTGCTCTAGCTTTTTTCACAGAAGCAACAAAAGGGTAAATGCAAAAATGCTAAATAGGTACTGTAGCTACTAATCTGATGAAAAAGTTGCCCACAAGGCAAATAAAGCAGAGCTGGAGAGGATGTTGAAAGTCAGTAGACTCCACTGAAGGCGTAAGTGAGGTCAATTTCTTCTTCTGGAAAGTCCAAGTGAGGAAGAGGAAGTAGTAGTTACATGTAACTCCTGTGTGTAGAGAAGATGTCTTTAAGGACCTTGCCCCAACATCTGATGAGCATACGAATTTCTCCCTTAGAGAAAGAGTGGCAATTTTACAAGGTGACCTAGTTATGAACTATTTCTTGGCTGTTTGTTTACGAAGAACTTTTGAGCTTAAGTTAGGTTTTCAGTTTTATGGAGTAGTGGAGAAGGTGAAAGTCAGTAATTTCCTACCAGCAACTTCCCAGTCACATCACACACAGGCAGGTTATTAGGTAGCAAGGCAGTGTTCTCTCTGCCTGTTAGTGGTTGCTAAGAGCACATCTGTGAAATGACCTTATACAGCTCTGTTCACACAGTTGTAAAACCTTTACAGCAGATATTACGTCCAAGAAAGTCAAGCACTATACCCTTAAGAACTAGGTCATGTGTTGGACTTGGCTGCCAAGGTAGTTACTGCTATTTTACATATCCTGGAAGATTAGGATATGCCTGGAATCCAGGTGCTACTTTTAAAAAAGCACCAGTTTCTTGTAGACCCTGTGTCACATTTTCCAATCCCATGTCAGTGTTCTGGATGCTCTACGGCCTCCTGCATCTAATCCTCTGTGTATATGTTACCTTGAGTCACTAGTATGAAATGGGCATATGAAAAATCACTGGAGGAAGCGATTCTTCTCTTTTAGCTCTGAACTACCTTTATATTTATCTGCATCATATTAGCTATTTTTTTTTGTCTGTATGCTACTCTGTTAGCTTTGTTCTCTTTTGTCGTATGTCTTCTTAGTTTTTCTTCCCCATTGCACCTATTCCTTTAATTTAATCTCTTCGCTTCAGCATATCATGCCAACCAACCTTTATTTCTCCTTTTTGCAGCCTAGGTTTTTTCCTTAGCACATTGTCCTATTTTTCCTGTTTCTCCTTTTTCTGCCCCCTGAGCATTTTTATGGTGTCCTTTGTCTGCCTTTTTCTGTCACATTATCCTGCTTCTGCTCTCCATTTTCTCTAGAGTGTCATTTTGGTACAAAAGAAATTGTACTGCATGTTATTTATTCTCTACAGTTTTTGGTGAATGGACCTGCCTGTATATAGAGACACATTTACACATAGTATCCTTCAATTACTTCCAAATTGTCACTGTAATTTCAAGAGTACACTATATTTATAGTAGTTGAATTCTCCAATGGTTAACGTACTATAAATCTCCCACTCTTATTTATTCATACTCTGTCATAAAGAGGCAGTATTTGAATCTTCTATGTCTTGTGGGTTCTTTTAATGCCACAGGGCCAGGCTGCAGCTAGGTATAAGGATGTGCAGGTGTGTAAAGTGGGGAAACTGAGTTACTAATCACTGAGCTCCCAGAGTGCTGTGTCAGGAGTGTGCTTGGCCAGTGCAACTAGCAGTACTGATACATGGAGGTGCAACTGGGGTCACCACTCTTCTCTACGAGCTAGCAAGCTGCAGCTGGCACAGAAACAGTATACGCAATGTAGGTTTTTCCAATCCTAACTCTGCTTCAGTTGCCATTTTTTCCACAGGGAAGGTGAGAAAGTCCTTAAGTATCCCCTGAGGCCTTTAGTGAGTGCTTTGCTCTGCAGGGAGGAAGTCCCTGGGGTCTGCCTCTGGAGTAGCATTAGTCAGGCATGATAGTGCCTCAGAAAGGTGCAAAAATTGCATGTCTGGTGTAAAAATAGTGTCTTCTAGCAACTTGGTAGAGTGGCTTTGAAATACAGAGAAAACTACTTTTTCTGATGCTGTATAAGAAAAATTAAATTTTGTTGCATGCTTCATTGCTGAAGAGATGTCTAAGATGAAAGTGGTTGCTGCAGAGCCAAAGTTTCCTTGAAAATATGTAAGATGAAAATACGTAGGAGCGTAGTGACAGAATGGGCACAGGGTTTAGTGTATACATGTAGAAGCATAATTTTAAGTTTTGCTCTGCCTTGAAAAATTAATTGGAAAGAGACTGCAGGAGGTCACCTAATCAACTGCCTTGCCCTAAGGTAACCTATTCCTTTTCTGTCTCTTGTTATCTAAGGTCTGCTCAATGTTTTCTTAAAGACCACAAGCAATGAAGACGCCACAGCCTCAAGTTAATCTATTCCAGTGTTTCACTTCTGGACATAAAAAAAAAAAAATTCCTAATGTCTCACCTGAATTATTGTTCCTTGTAGCTGAAGGTATTTTCTTCTCATATCAACTATGCTTGTGGAGTAGAGATTTTCTTCTTAATTGCAGCAGTCTTTAGGGATCTGGACACTATTTTCAGAATTCTTTCAGACATCAGATATCCTTTTTCATGCTAAACAGTTCCTGTTCTTTTTTTTTCTTCCAACAAGGTTGTTCGTTATACACCTGATCCTCTGAAGTTTTTCTAATTGTTCTGCATGTATGTTTCCTAAAACTGAACTCATACTCTTGCTGAAGAGACCACGTACAATATAGTGAAGGAATTGTTTCCTGTGCTGAATGGAATGGGTGGAAGACATCACATTTCTTTCGTCCTGAAGTTTGTCTTTTTCATGACAGCACGGTGTAGTTTCGCATTCAATATTTGATATACTGTAACTTCCAGATCCTTTTCCAAAGGACCAGTAAGTTGTTCTGTAGCCTGTGGTCAGCTATTCCCACTTCCACATGCTAGATTATTTTTTGGGCTATTTATCTACACTATCAAGATCATTTTGAATTGAACCCTAACCTCCAAAATACATGCAGTCCCACCAGCCTCCTGTTGACAGTAGAGAAAAACCCTAGTCTAGTCTGGTCACGAATGGAATTGTTGAATAAAGCTGGATGCAGAGCAGAAGTCTGAGGAACTCCTCTTCATGCGTCATTCTGACAGCATACCTATTCCAGAATGATTTAATCTTGCTCATGTTTTCTTAGCTTGCTTAAAAAGTCTCATGTGAGAGTCATCATACACAGGATAAGCTACTTCTCTTGAATCCACAACATGTTTCATTGATTTACAGGAATATTAGGTTGTTTTGACTTGGTTTTTATAGGTACTAGGCTTATATTTCCAGTTGATTTTTTTTTCATCTGAGAATTCATAGTACGCTAATTGACCTAAAACTCCCTACTCTCTGTTTGCTCCATTTCTGTCTTCTGTCCTTCATCCGCTATACACAAATTCTTAAAGATAACTGCTGTAAATCAGAGATTGTTTTTACTGTGTCTTTATCCTTGGATGAAGTTCACTTTGATTTTTCTTTTGTTTTAAATTTTTTTTTTAAAGTTAGGATTATTTCAAAGCATATAAATTAACCTAATACTCTGTTATGTATTCCTTTCATCTTCTAGTGTCATTAGTATGTTCTTTTGTCAACAGTAGCAAGTGTGATGACTTTGTTCACTGGACTCTGTTGTGACTTCCCACAGGTTATGAGAATCAGCAACCACTGGGGATGTTTTGCTGGCCACACTGCCCTTGTGTGCTGTTGGTAAAGGGTACAATATTTTGTTTGTACTAACTGCCTTTACCTGATGATCTGAGAAGGCTTGAGACAGATTTTGGAGTAAATTTGAGAACTGCAGGCCTTCTGTTTCACAGGAGAATTGGCTATTTTTGACTATTGGCTGTTTTTCTATGGCATTGAAAAGTTTTTATTTCCTTTTGCCACTACCCTTAATTTAGGTGCAACACCAATGTCATGAAGTGCCAGAGCAATCGTTAAACCACCAGCTAAATCCATGTACATTCCTCTGGTTTACAAGTATTCATGGGTTACTTCATTATCATAAACATCTTACAGGCATCTGTTCTTTTAGCTGTATACCCATTGAAAAAGTGGGACTGGATTGAAAGGTTATTTCAAGATCATGAGCATGGTGAAGTTTAAGTCAAAATCTAGCAGTCAAAAGGATAATTGTTTATTGCTTTGAGTTTTAGCTCAATTTTTTCTTAAATTTCATGGACAGAAAGATATTTTATTACCTTACTGTCTTAAGGTTATAGTGTTGACTACAGATAAATTAGCTTCTGTTTATTTCTCTACCTATAACGTTAATCTGGGCACACAAACCACTAGGATGACAAAAATTTTTATATTTACAAATCGAAATAGATTTAAAATAAGCATATGCTTTTTGTCATGGGGAATACTTTAAAAAAACAGAATGTGGAGCAGCGATGTGTTGTGCCCTTGTTGTCAGTGAAGTCAGTCTTGGTGGTGTTAATACCTGACATTGAATAATACTTTTTTTCAAGCAGATGCATTCTAGAAAACAGAATTTCATCAATAAGCAGAATAGAGATGAGGTAGATAGACATTATTGTGTTTGCATTATCGAAGACAGAATTAAAGGGAAGTTGGTGATTGTTGAGCAAATGACTGTGAACTGTGCATATTAATTCTCAGCATTTATATTAGGACAGGAAAAGATAAGAGGGTTTGTTAGGAATTTCATGCTAAAAATGCTAGCTTACTGGCTTGTAGGAGCTGTAGATGGGTGCTACAAGGTGCTTGTTTTTAAATGCTTTGCAAGCCTTGTGGCACATCACATTGCCTATGTTTTCTATGTTCTAGACAGATGGATTTTTGAATCAGCAGTTGTTATTTTCTTTTGTTCACTAGAATGTGACATTCCTATGCTGTTTCGTAAATGTGTATCTTTTCTGAAGCCTGAACACTCAACAAACAGATGTTATTTCATTTAATGTAAAATGTTTCACTTAACATTTGAAAATTTTCCAGGGAAGAAGTCAAAGTCTACCACATATAAATATTTTTATTCAGCTTCTTTTCTACTGCAACCACCCTGAAACACAGAGCTCTTTGTGCTGAGCTGTAACTGCATTTACAATGTAAAGTGACACAGGAGAATTTTTAATGAAGAGAAGAAGAAGGTGAAAACAGGAAATCATTCAATCCCATTTTATTTATTTCATCTTCTTGCATCTGTCACTTTAGGAGAGTGGAAAGGCAGGCTTTACAGAGACTCCTACAGACACTTAGAAGTTTGAATTATCAAATCAGAAGTGTACCTGAAGGGGTACAGTTCAAAGGCGCATGTAAGAAGAGCCTCATAAGCCTCTTAATATATTTCAGTTCCCTTATGCATTGCCAGTCTTCTCACATACTTGTTTATGTGTGCTTGTTTCTTTTAGGTACTTTTATATACCATTGGACTGATAAAACCTTCTATCTTCTCACTTCTAAATTATATCAATATTTTTCTGACAGAGGAGAAGCTCTGGCTACATAAAGTAGACATTACAGACAGATTTAGTATGTAATAAGGCTACATGCGGAACAAAATACAACCATTTATGGTATCCAGAAATCAAAAGAGTCCATCTTTCAGCATGTATGTCAGTCAAAGGTTTGTCTGCCTCAATTACAATGCAAATAAATGTTGTACCAATATTTATAGTAGCAAGCCATGTAATCACCCCACAATGTTTGCTCAAGGGTCTTTATAAGACAGCTATTCAGTAGGTAGAAAAAGACTCTGATGTCATTCGTTGCATCACAGGACATTTGTCTTCGTGTCATGAGTCTATGTTTATAACATTGTCACCTGAACCATTCCAAAGTGACAGTTACATAAAAAACAGCTTCATAATGTTAATAATGGGTAATGCATTACGTCATAGAACAGAATCAACAAAGTCCATGAAGGGCTAACACAAAAATAAGCTTGCTTAACACTGTATGTAACTAAAAATTAAAGTTTTTACCAGATGGCTATGAATTTATCACATCATTTGTTGATTTAAGTTTGTCCAGAAATAATGATAACATTTCACTAGACCAAATAATTTCTTTTCAGTCAAAAAAGGGAAAAATGAGTTGAACTTGAGCCCTCTAAATTAAAACTTTCATGAAGCTGAATTGCTTGTACATGTACAGCAGCACCAAGAACTTGGAGATCATAATCTTAAAGCTCTCTGTAACAACAATGATTTGCAAGATTTTTTTGTTTGCTTGTTTTACCAATTCCCAATTTAATCATCAGACTGCATACATTCTGAGCCTTTTTTGTCATAGCATGAAGATCTCTTTATGCGAATGCATTAGATGAATTATATTTTCTGCATTTACTATATGACTCTGTCCTTTTCTCATAATAAGGAGGATGATAATATTCATTAAGAATATATNTAAAAGTAGTTGTTGTGGGAACACTATAGACTTGTTGCCTGCAAGTCTTCATGTTTTCACTGTAAAATGCATTGGAAAGGGTTTTTGCTTCCTCACTGCTTCTTGCTTTGATAAGTGATTGCACTAAAATCAATCATCTGTACTGCTTTATACCATTCTCATACTTGACTGTCGTGATGGCATCTCCTTTAGCTCCAAATGTAATTTTAATGCTGTTATCTAGTTTACTTGTTAGACATGAGACTTCAGTGGATATTTGACAGAAAGGAAAATCATGTCCAGACTTTGGTCAGCAAGTGGAAAATATATACAGTCTGACAGGTCTTGTACCTCTTCTTGAAATGCGAATGCTTCTGCTTTATGGCTGTTTCAGCTCTCTAGTGCCACAGTGTTTTTACAAAGGACAATGGGCTCTTAGTTGAAGGTGAATACTGTAAGTGCTAACAAATGCAAATAATAATTACATGGGTTTTTTTCAAAACAGGAACCATTCCATGATAATGTGACTCAGTGTTAAATGGGCATAGATTGATGGAGCTGTAACCCATTCATTATTACTGCTGAAGAACAATGTGTGCTGCCCAACATATCACAG
>VXBO01004076.1:805717-852095 GCA_013400135.1 Rhinoptilus africanus
CATATCACAGAAAAAAAAAAAAAAAAAAGAAACAAAAAAAGCTGTGTTAGGAGCTACATGAATATCTGGAAAAAATTAGGATCAATTTTCTAGTTTTTCCACAAAACTGATAGTTCAGCTGATGCATAGAGTAAATTCTGGTACATTGTTCTAGTCTGTTCTTTGGCAATATTTCTGGCTTTAAATTGTATAGCCTTTAAAGATGCCACTGAGGAATGCTCTTGAATACTTCAGGACACTGCTTCAGTGCTTAATTTAAATGAATTTTCATTTATGGAATTGATATTTCGGTACAGATGAACCCTGAATAGGGGTCGAAAAGGATAAAAACTCCTTTAATATAAGAGAAGCACCTCATCTCATTTGTTGTGGTCAGTTGTTTTGTGTTCCAGGACAAGGTATATATAAACTGATGAAGGGAAAAGTAGTTAAAGCAGTATCTTTATGTATATTACATGTAAATAATATAAGGTAGTTTTGGAGTATTCAGTAGGTTTTACTTGCGATTGGTACAAAGTTTGATGCAGTAATACACTTCACCTGCAAATGATAAGCAATTCCTGCCAAAAAAAGGGGAATATTTTTTTTTAAACCAGAAAACCGGTCCCAAATCAAAGTTTCTTTTTCCCAAATCTCTGTAATTGCAAGCAGTTGCCTTACCACCAACTGGAAGTTGTTTTCTCTTCAGTGGAAAAAGAGGTTATGTTTTTCAAATAATATTTAATTTCCTTATCTAATTGCTTTGGCATAAACAAGATACAAAAGCTTTTGCTGCCTAAAAACTCCTAACAATTTCTATTTTACATCAAATTATAGTAGCTTTGAAAGGAAATAATGCTTCTGCAGATGGTGCTGAATTGCATGAAATTAATTACTACATGTGCAAGTTCTCAGTAATTAATTCCATTGAGGCCTGTAAAATCCATTGTGAGCTGAATTACATGCTTTTTAGTCTTTCTTTTTCTACCTGAAAATTGCTGTATCATATTTTAAGCCAAGTTAAAAAGTGATAAGGAAAATATATTAAGGTCATCCAAGAAAATGCATTAGATTTTCTTTGTCATGCTCACAGTATAAAGAAATCAAACTTTTACTGAATTTGTATTAGTACAGGGACCAAACATTTCTAAATTTCTTTCAGGGAAGTAATTATCTGCCACTGATGTAGTGAACGTTCAAAGTTTCTGGGATCACTGTTCAGTCCCTGCATAGGTTTTAATACAGCAAACACAAAGGCTTCATACTTTAGCACTTATAAACACTTGTAACAAGATTTTCATGCCTTGAATTTGGACAAGTTGTGAGGAAATGGGATGTTTTCAGAATATATACCCTCCAGATCTGATGCTGTGGGTAAAGCAGACAAAACAGACCTTAGAGTATGAATCCTGGCAGTGCCCAGGTGTAAACCAAGTGCTTGATTGATCAAATCAGAAGCAGACCCTATAAATACAGAGGAGACATTAGGGAGCTATATAGAAATACCAATGTGGTTTGGAATAAATTCAGGGGGTTGAAAGGGATTTTTAAGGGTGGAAGTTTCGGGAGGATATGGCTAACCTCACTGTTAGACCTCTAGCCTGTCTTGGGAAGGAAGCTGTAGATGACATGCAGAAATTCTGACTGTGGTGGATGTTGCACAAGAAGGGAGGCCACGAAGAAGGAAAAAGAGTTGAAAACTCCACAGGTTAGTCAAGATCTGTCTGCTAGACAGAGGAAGCCTGACTAGCCTGGGTTTAGTAAGGACATAGCTCACAACAAGCATCATGCTGTGTAAAACCTCTGAAGTCAATGCCACTGCTATTTCCAACAGCCATTCGGTCTGGATTCAGTCCTGTAAATAACTCTGGTGCCACGTCAGACATGGCCATATTAGCTTGTTGGTTTTGTGCTCTTGTGGGGTCTGTAGGGGTAGGGAGACTGCTGGTCTAATCTAACAGTACCACTTGTGATAGCTGAGCTAATTCACCAGAAGATAACTTGTGTACACCTGCATTGGGCAATGCTGTGTTCAGCAGATATACGTTGATGTACATATTTTTTGGCACTAGTTTGAGACAAAGGACTAGTTTGAGCATTCAGACATATGGAATTTTGTCTCTCACTAAGATAGAAGATTTGCTGGGATTTTTTTTACAAAAAAAGGGTAGTATAGAAGAACCCTATTACAAACTGAAACGTTCAACACATTTGTTACCTGATTGTTTATTGTGTTATTCAATCAGGGAAATTCCTGTAAATCAGAACATTTCTGATCGATATGTGGCTAAAGAATAGATGGTCTTACTGAAAAAACAATAATGCAAACAATTATCTTTATCAGCTTGAATTAAATTTTAGTGTTTGTCTCAACCTTTATTCTATTTTACACTATATGAAAATCATATAGGAAGGGGGTGCTAGGTTTCTGGATGGAAATTCTGGTATGCATAATAGGTGAGAAGTAAATCTCACATTCTGTCTGCTACATTGGACTTAAGAATCTGACAAAAAAATGAATAAAACTGTCAGTCTCCAAACTCACTAATGCAGGTTGATACCTTAAGTCTGGCACTCCCTTAGAAGACTGAAGGTGAAAAGAAACTGTGAGAAGGGAACAGTATTTTCTCTGCCTCAGGCACTGAGGATACATGACTCGCTGGCCTTTCTACTTTTTGCAGAGCCATGGTACGTGTGCTTCTGTAACCTTTTGGTCCAGACAGCAACTGGATAAATGCCAAGGAAAGCATGATCTGCTTTCTAATCAGTGGACAGGCTACTACATGAACAAGGCCAGTCAAAAACAGCAGGCATATTTTTCTTCTATAACCTCAGTGTGCTGGTTATAGTAACAGACAGTATATTGATTCAAGTTTGGGGATTTTTCTGTGTGTATCAGATACAAGACTCACATAAATCACGTTTAGCTTTTCTTGGATGAATTAAAGAGTAATTATGTGGTTGACGCAGACTAAAAGCACATGATAAAACTGCTTCTAGTGTTTCAATAACCATCATGAAATACAGTTTGAATATTTGTATTTCACAGAGACTTCTATCAGTGCATTAAAATTTTTTCACTGTACACCTGATAAAGAATGTGCTCTTGCTAAATAAGAAGCATCTGCTTTAACAGCTATTTATATTAATGTCTACATTGTTAAAGGCACCTATAAGCTCCTGACACATAGTGGGCTCCTCAGCCATGACTTGTGGACTCTGCTCTGGAGTTCAGCCCACTTTCATTAAGAAATCATGAGAAAGCAGGTGTGTTATCCTTAAATAACTGGTTACAGTGTCACTTTGGGAAATTCAGGACAGAGTTGGACTTGTTTCTGAATGATTTGTAGAACAGACAAGAGCTCAGCACTCCTGAGAGCTTTAATGCACTAGGGCTCAACTTCAGTCAGTCTTTCTTTTTTAGAAATGTCTCATTTTCCAGGAACAATTAATATGCATTGAGCTAAATAAAAGAAGTCTCAACCTTTGGCCCATTTGCTAAAGGACACCCTAAATGGTGGGAAAATGTGATTCAAAACTGTTGTAATAGCAATCTGTACAAAGTAGGGCTGCTGTAACAGCAAAGACACATTAGCTTGGAGACAAAGGTGAGGGGACTTGGAACTACATTTACTACGTTCATGTGACAAGAGTAAACCTGGACACATGAGGTAGGATTGCCTAAATACAAGTATATACTCCTGTTTGAGGTGGTCTGGAATACCTAGAATAGCTACACAAGGCTGTCAAATAAGACAGCGAACCAATGAGGCAATTCTACTCTGGTACTGTTGCAGCTGGAGGACAAATGAAACATCCTACCATGCCTGAAGTGGCCATGTGTACACAAATAAATCACACTCACTCTCTCTAATTTTGTCCTCCTTTTTTCAGAGTGTTTCCTTTATGAGTTTCTCTTGAGACCTCAGGCCTCACCATGTAGCTGACAGGAAATATTTAATTTAAAAACCTCCCTCTTGTGGTTTGAGTTATAGCTCCTAGTTTGGTCTGCTAATATTGATGTTTCAGTTGCTTCGTATTAGTCTACCAGTAGGTACATAAACATTTACAGCACACAGGTTGTGTATGATAGTGATGGTGAAGATGATGCTGAGACATAAACTGTGGTAATAGCTTCTTAGTCTCCTTATACCGTGTGTCCGTAAGGATGCATCCTTGAGCAATGCATTTTCAAAATATCATTTTTTAACTTGATATACTTTATTTAATTACTTTTTTTTTACCTTGATATACTTTATTAATTTTTCCCCCCAAAAATTTATTGGGTTAAATAATAACTGATTGTTTGCTTATTTTAATTAAAATGTCAAAATATTCATAGCAATACTAACATTTTTTCAAGCTTATAGCTTGGGATTAAAAATGACCTAATAGTTAAAAAAAACGGGTTTTTTTTCCCCCTTGATCCTCTTATTTGTTTGCAATATGACCTTGGGCAAGTCCTCTAAGCTTCCTGTACTTTGACTTCTCCGTCCACAAAATATTATAGTTATACTTGTGTGGATGACTTACTTATCTTAATTAACAATTATTTATCTTTGTTAACATTGGAAAAGTGCTTTAAGATCCATGGATGGAAACTAGGATACAAGTACAAAGTATTTTCTGCTGCTACCAAAATCTATTTTACTAGAATCATGAAGATGCAAGAGAAGGATGGATGCAGATATACATCTGTATAGCAGCTACTCTGGCCTCCTGGGAGCAAGTTAACATTTTTTCCTGAGAGGACTGATCTGTTCACAGATTAGATAATCACACACAGACACATTATACCAGCAAGGTGTTTTAAAGGATAACCTTGACTAAAAATAAAGATGCTCCTTGGCCATCCTGTAGACATCAGCATGGCATGTGAAAGGCCTTGATAAAACTGAGGATTAAAAATAATGGCATTTAAAAAAGGTGGGGGTGACTGTAATGAATCACATTCTACTTTCACTAACACTGATATAAAGCCAGAAGAGCTACATTTTAAATAAAAATGCTTAGCAGAGGAGAACTTTCATCTTGATTAAAGTGCATTTCCTAGATGAGGTCTGTGTGGATTTACAACCCACGAACTAGGAAACAGAATCCAGGCCAGATCCAGAATCTCTTAAATACTCTTAATTCTTTTCTTATGAAGATGGAAAGAGGCTCCAGCTATTTTTTTCTAACAGGTAATTGTCTTCTGAAAGTGAAATCTAGACACTTATATGAATCCCCAAACAAAGCTTTTTAAGATATAAGCTTAAAAACATATCCAACTGCTTCTTAATATCACCTTTTCCATGCTGTTTCTAGCTGATCCCCCTGCTGCTCATCTATGTGGGCAACAGTGATCTGGCCAGAGGAGACCCTGAGGACATCAGGAGAGGCTGCAGAACCCTGGGCTGAACTTATGGGCAATGGAAGCCCTCGTAGTGTTTCCTCGGTTTAAGGGAGAGGTTTGGGGAGGGGTAGACCAGTCCTGTAGACAGATATCTTTTACAGAAGTTGTGTCATAGATAGGGATTTGGTTTTTACAACATGGGAACCTCTTTACAAGTTGAGACTGAGAGTAACGGGATCCACCAGACAAAATGTGGCAAGACCCTCTCTGCCAGCAGAAATTCAGGGGAGGATTGAGACACAGTGGGGCAGCTTGCAGTGGTCAGGTACAAACTCTTCAGGAAAGATTGGCAAGGAAGACAGTGGGTCCCAGACAGGGTGGAACAGTGTCCCACAGTAACCTATGTGATTAAAATTAAAATGGAAAGCACTGCACCTGGGAAGGAAGAACCTTTTGCAATGATACAGGCTGGCCTGATTGAGGAGCAGCTCTGCTTAAAAGGATTGGGAACTCTTGATGAACAGCAAACTGCATGTAAGCCAGCCTGGCAGCAAAGACATCCCAGAGTGTCATGGACTATATTAAGAGGATCAAGGCCAGTAGACAGAGGGTAGAGATTATTTTCCTTTACTTGGCACTTAGACCTCATCCAGAATACAGCATCCAGGTTTAGACCCCCAGTACAAGAGAAGTCTCAATACATTCAGATTAATTAACTGAGGCCACCAAAATGAGTGGGGCCTGCATGCTTGCACTGTGAGGAGAGGCTGAGGAAGCTGGCATTGCTCAGCCTGGAGAAGAGATGGCTTCAGGGGAACCTAGCAGCAGACCCCAGTGCCTATGTGGAGGGTTTTTGAGGGGACAGACCCAGTCTCTTCACAGTGGTGCCTGATGGGAGGATGAGAGGCAAAACTATGAGTTGAAATAAAGGTTTAAACTAGCTATAAGCAAAGCTTTCTCACCATGAGGACAGCCTAGCAGTGGAGCAGGTTGCCCAGAGACATTATGCAGCCTCTTTCCTTGGCGATTCTCAAGACCAGACTAGGTAAAGCCCTAAGCAACCTGGTCTCTCCCTTACCGGGCTCTGCTTTGAGTAGAATGTGGAAATGGAGACCTGAATTACACTATGAGTCTGTGATTCTAACAGAGAAATTGTAGTGAGAATGCCATTTTCTTTAATTTAATGTCTGTAGGTGGTTGTATTATGCCTTTCACTCTGGAAAGCCTTAAAGTGACTTCAACTAGGGACAGGCAGGCATACTCTCCAGTGCCTAATTTCCACTGATTTCTAAGGGAGACAGGTACTCAGACAAGTTTGAGGAATTTGGACTAAGGTCCCTCCATTTTTGCTAGGTGAAGAAGGATATATTTTTTTTTAAATTAACTGGATGATCTCTAAGTTCCCTTCCAACTCTCACAGTTCTATGATTCTATGATATTTTAATGCACTGTGGCAGTTCTCCTCTGCTCATCTACAAGAAGCAGCAGCTGGTAAGAAGGAAATCAGCTACCTAATCCTGCAGGACTCTTGAACTAGAAAAAAGAAATAAATCACAATACCTTTCCCCAGCACTGTATCTTCACCATACCTCCACTATCAACCAAGCATTCAGAAAAACTGGCGCAGAAAAGATGGCCCATGCACAAATATAGGTATCACCCAAAGTGCACTCCATTCATTTGCTGTTCTTTCCCCTACAGGCAAAACAATCAAGCCATTTACTAGGGAAAATAGTTTCCTCTTGTCATGAATATTAACAGGAACAGCTTAAACTACATCTGCCACAATGTAAAAAAAATAAGACCAGCAGGAAAATTGCGAGGCAGCAGTAGGAAAGCAGAATTCATTTTCTAATTACTACCATGCAATTACCTTAGATATGTTTTACTCTGAGCCTAGGAAGTAGCAGTGCTGGGCTCAGAGGTGAAAGGGCATAAGTATTATTTTGTTCCCACTTCAAAAAATATTGCCACTTTACCTAAATCTTTCGTTTTCTTGCTATTATTTATGGATTAAATATGCTTAAAAGGTGGGGGAAGGGCACATGCAGTGGTATCAGCATTTCTAAGTTCTAGAAGACTGCTACTCTAGAAGACAGTATAAAACTCTATATTGAAATGCAGACGTGTCATGACTGAACATGAAGGTGAATGCAGAAAGTTATAGGAGGAGGATTCTGCTTTTTTAACTTTGGGCTGGTGAGAATAGAAGAAACTTAAAAAAAAAAGAGAGAGGCTGAAGAATGCACCCTGTCTTAACTACAACATGTCCCTAAGAAAAAGTATAAAAATGAAGGTGACTGTGCTGAGTAAAAACCTTGGAACATCAGGTTTATTTTTCTCTTGAAGCTGACTCTTGCATCTAGGGACTTTGCACATTCTTTGTAAAAGCAGCAGAATGCATCAAATAAATCAAAATTAATCAATCACTAACTTTTGCTTCTAATTGCCTTGTTGTGAGAATGCAGGTCAAAAAGGTTAATTAGCATTACAGACTGGTCTACTATTTGGGTAAAATGATTTAGGTGTCGGAAGTTATGTTCCCTGTATGCAGGTATGATCAGGGACTGCTAAACCTCATTCAGACACTTGCTCCTGGCATATCTGAGACAGAGCTCTGCCTTGCTTAATCTATCTTGAAGGCCAGAACATTGTAGAAGATAAGGCAAATATCATTACTGTCCTGAAAGGCCCTTAGTAACCTACAGAACTGGAAGACAGGGAAGAATCTGGAGCAATTCACTCAGACAGTAAATGTACCCCTTATTTGTAACTATCTGTAGTCCTTCAAAGATTGTAGTCATATTTTGGGGCTGCCCTATTATTTGTTCAGGATATAGCAAGGTCCTCAGTCATTTCTTTACTGCAATTTAGAGGCTTAAAGACCTACTAAGGATGATCGCTACTGAAATCACCCAAACATGCTAAAGACTACAGTATCATTAGTCAAGTCTGGTTCTGTATATATTATGTCAAGAAAACTGACACCTACAACTGACAGGGACTAAGACAATATTTGTTAGGTTGTCTTTGTTTAGATAATTATTGAATCATCATAGCTTTTACTACCTGCAGCTTAAGAAACTTGGACAAGTGATGCCACAAAGCATAATAACAGCTGACCAGGAAAGTACCAGCACCAGATATATCCTAGTAATACAGTAAACCTATAGGAAATTATGTTTTCTCTATTGGCGTATATATAGCAAGCCTATTCCTAAAGTAAAAAACCCCCATAACCTATTCATGTGCCTTGTGATCCTGTCAATTTAATCTAACCATGTATTTTTCATGTAGGAATTTTAAAAGTATGCCATCACATATTTGTGTTCATGACAAAAAATAAAATCACAAAACTGAAAAGTACCTCTCCAAGAGATCTGAATAATTTTTCTTACAGAACATCTTTCTCTTACAGAACATCTCAGACTAATTGATGACCTTCACAATCCATTGATGACCTTGACTTGAAGATCAATAAACCCATTTTCCGCTAATATGTATCTTCATGATAATGCTAATGGAAAGTGGTGGTGTTCAAGAAACCCTGGAAACAAACTGATAATAATGGCCTCTCTCAAGCACAGGTACTTTCTGCTTCCATTTTAAGTTACTTTCTGCATTTGCTGAATTTTCACAAAGACTTCAAAGATGGGCATAATCTAATATGACAAAGTCATTAAGAATGTGGTCAGATATGCCTTGGACAGGAAAGGTTGTAATGTGCATGTTTACGCGTAGTGGCCTTCACTGTTCTGCAACAATAGAAGTTCAGGAAAGAGGACACACTTTTCTGAAACACTTGTAGTGAAAGATGGTATGTGCCCCCCTCTTTAAGGAATGATTTGCTACCGCCTTCTTCCCTAATATTCCTTCTCCAGCTTAACATGGTCACCACTAGATCTGGATGGTTTTTAAAACCCTATAGGTTCGTCTAACCCAACATCATCTGGGTTAAATGAAAATATGGCAGCAGGCTGAATTTCCTTTGCTTGTTTTTGGCGTTGTACTTTACAGCATATAGCTATACCAGTGCTATTTGCCCATCTCTCCTCAATATTCCCCCTAATTAAGACTATTGCAAAACACTTGAGGCACATGGTAAAACACTGAAAATCTTTAATGACTTTTTATACATCCCCACCTCTTTTCTGGATACACCCAGTTCAGGAGAGCCTTGATATTTAATAGTTGTACTTAGTTGAGAAGAAGAATGACCTTTGTCCTTCTCTGTGAGAAGATTAAGACTGGTCAGATCAAACAGTGCTGCACCATGCTTTTGCCAGCAGTCTGGCTTACACAGAGTGACAAAGGAGGTATTGGAGAATCGGAGCCCCTTGTGATGGCTTCCTGAGCTAACAGCTGATTGCTTGAAGGAAGGAGTTTTCTCACTCTGTTAATGAGAAGTGTAATGATTTCCACCAGCAAACATCTCTTAAGAGTTTATATTAGCCAGGAGAGACATTTGTCCACCTTCTAGGCCATATGTTCAGTCAGTGCATACTATTGCACAGAAATGAAAAAAATATGAAGGATGGTGATGTGACAGATGGCTGCTTATGGCAGAGAATGGCTTGAATGTTCTGCCACAGCTTAAGGAAAACAAATATATGAAGTGACTTTACTAAAGGAATACCATAAAATACTGCCATCTTATATCATATTTTCAAAAAGCCTTTTACCCTTGTTTATGTTTCTTTATTTCAGGTTTCTTTAAGTTATTAAATAGAACTACTTTGATCTGAACTATTATAGAATAAAAAGTGGTAAAATAACCATTATCAGCATAATATTCTTGTAAGATTTATGTTTAGAAATACATTTTTTCCTTTTAGTTTTAGAAGCATTGGTCTTACATAGTCCTAGCTTTTATTTTACAAAGCAACTATGATTGAAACAAGTTTGGTAGAAGAAAATTATTGCCAAACCTAAATTCATTCTGTGACTGTCGTAGGAATTCCTGGACTCCAGGAAGAGGAATGGGCTTTTGTGCAGCATTTTTTGTTTGAACTTGCAAGATACAAATCTGTGTCCAAAAGACCACAAGTAGATGGACTTGTTTGCAGTGATTTTGCTTGTGCAATTGCTGTAGTACCTGTTTCAAACTAACTGTCTTTGTTTATACCGGTAAGAGTTCTTCCTCAACTCTCCTTGTGTTGTATGTGTGAGTAAAGGCCCATTCTTGTGGAGCAGGAAAAATAGAAAAGCTCATAATAGGAATCTTAACTGACAAGGGATGAAAATTGTGAAGAGTTTAAGTTCCCAATTACTATACATTAGCTATATGTCTCTTTGCCTTCTTTGGTATGGTAGCTCTTGTATCTCGAGGTAGAATACATTTTTGCCTTTCCCATTGTCTCATGTGGATATTATCCAATAGATAATATCTTTTTGTGGATAACTTTTAGATGCACTCAAAGAAGTGACAATTTATTATTTGAAGATTGACCTGGTGGATCTCTGTTTATGCACTAACATGGAAACACACATTTACTATTGAGACTCTACTTGCATGTTTGTTCCTTCCATATTTCACACATTCAAGACCAGATCCCACCCTGCCTGCGCTGTAAGTGTATTTATTTAGAAATCAGCCTTTCTGATGGTAACTGATATTCAGTTACTAATCTGCAGTACCCTATTGCATTAACTGTATCAGAGTGATCATGAAATTTGCTTGATGTACCCATAGATTTTGTAAGCACTACTGTAAACACATGAAGCAGCAGTATGGGATATTTTGAATTCAGACTAGTTCATAGTCTTTGTTGCTAAATTAAAATATGACCAAGTTTTGATGAATCACTAGCACTGACTGAAAGCTTAAAATAGAAAAAGGATTATAGCACTGTATGGAACAACTGTAAAATTCAGAGACCATATGCAGACTGTCACTTTGACAGATGCATTCACTCAGTCTATTATAATGATAATTTAATCAAGAAAGTAAAGATCCCAGGTTTAGTTCCCTGATGACTTGCCAGATTTCTATACTGTGACTAAGAAATATTATTTTTTTTAGTAACTTGTTCTGTATTTACAGTTCTTAGTCCCTGTTCTTAAGACTTGGAATGGAGCTTCTGGGAGATATTCATGTTTTTCTCAGCAGTTTACCAATTTATGTTCCACATTCTCTAATAGTTTCATTCACTAGACTGACTACAAACATGTCTGCCAGAAGTGTAGGCTGAACATCATTTGCTCCTAAGCGTAACCGATGAAGCCCTCATCTAAATACAGATTTGTATCTCATCCAGTTGTCTGAACTGGTAGCATTAAATGTGATCAATGCAAAAATAAAACCAAATTGCCTGTGCTTCCAGAGCAATTACTGTATCTGAGGCTCTAGGACTTCTACATAATATTTTGCTTTCCTTTCTTGGTTACTTCCTTTCTCCAAGAAACAAAATTTGGTACAGTCACTTTGACTTTCAAAGGAATACTTGAAAGTCCCTCATAAGGAGCAAAAACTGGTCACTGGTGTCAATATTTCTAAAGTTGGGATACAATGGAGAAAATTAACAGATGAATTTTACTATGTAATTCTTGTATCCGCTCATGTTTGAAATCTTTACTACTAATGTCTAACTCATTCATGTTTGGAAATAATATTCCTAATATACAATCATATTTCTTCATGGACCTGTCTATCACCACTGAGACTGTTTTGAAGAGGAAATTTGGAGGCATTCCCTCTTAGATACAGGACAAGCTTAGCACAAAAGTATTTGAAACAAAATGGCAGGAGCTGATCAGATAAAAGATGAAACCTATCCTAACAGGAAGGAGCGTTGTGAAAGTGTATATATTCCCAGACGCCTAGCAAACCATCTCCTAATCTTCAGCCTGTTGTAGAAGATCCTGCATTAGTCTTACATGTTATTGAACTCGCAAAGAAATTAATCTGAATTTGCTTCTTCTTTTGTTTTGTTCACGTTATGCTACTGATGTAGCTGTGGTTGGTTGGATGTAAGTGAGGCAAGACCTCTCAGAAAGGTAATATCTTATAGCAGAGAAACAGATATAGCTAGAATAAACCCCAAACTTCCGTATGCTCTTCGAAATATGAATTAGGGAACAAAACTTCATAGTTTTATTTTTCATAATCATTATTTTTCATGTCTAGTGGATACTACATATCACGAAGTCAACAGAGATTGCAATTTGTTAGCACCTTGCAACTTTTACCACATTATATCTAAAGCTAACTTTACAGTATCTCATAAGCAGCAGTTACCTGTTTCTCTCTCTCTGTCATTCTAGGGTTAATAACATCCTCTTCTTCCTCCCCTTCCTCTTCTACACAAGTTCAAATCACCTGTTTCTGTCTAGATAATCAAAGTAAGCTTAGTCCAACTCAACTGTAAGGCTGCTGCCTTTGTTCTCCAAGGAAGAAGTTATCTGCCTTAAAGCTATCCTTTTTCCCAAATATGCAATTTATATTTTTTTTAAAGTAATGGCAATATTTTCCCAGAAAATCTTGTATCTTGTGTTTTTACTACTGTACTGAAAATTCAACCCAAGATGATTTCTGGTTTCTTTTCATGTTGCACTATGTTAGGTATTTCTTGACCAAAAAATCTAAATATTACCTTCCTTTCAGAATTAAATAGTCTGTATCCTTTCAAAGTGAAGTAATGTGTCCATTTCTCTCCACCCCTAGTTTTTAACAAAGACCATAGGCACAACTTAATACTAATTTCCTTTAGTACTGCACAGTGTGTATAATGATCCTTCAAAATTCTACCATTCTTATTGGTGTTTCTCCTGTGAGAAGGTGGGGGCAATGGGAAAAGCAGATTGTTTTGATATGATTTTGGGCAAACTAGTTGTAATAACAGAAAATAACAAAAAAGCACAAGTATTTTTAAATAATCTATTATGAATTGTTAATAAATCTGATTCAATAATCTTTACTACTCTGCTGAGTGTTCAGTAGTGTTATTTTGACAATTAATAGCAAACATAAAATATTCCTTTCATATTGATAAGACTGTTTTTGGAGTTGTAAATGCCTTCTTTCCTTTTTCATGAGAGGCAAACTTTGCCTTTCAAAAGAATGTGCCACTTGGTCTGTAAGAATTATGACTCCATGGGCATGATGAAAGCCTTCAAATCTTTGTAATTCACCTTTGAAAATAAATTATATCACCAATCTCTTCACACCACAGAATTTGTACCTTGAAAGGACAATTCCAGTATAGGGTATTAGGTATAGCAGAGAGCGTCTTGGGTTGGATCTTGTGCCACTGAAACCAACAACATTTTCATTAATGATTTTCAGGACAAGAACATTGTTTTCTATGAGTGAATTAGTTGTACCATTTTCCAGTTAAGAAACTAATACTTGGAATTTTTTTCTTCTCTCTTTTCAGCCTCTTCACCTAAGCAAATATGCCATACATATTTTCACGTTATTCTTATCTTAAACCTGATCCGGAACAATGTTCCAGCTATATGCCATTTGGTAAGAATTGCATATTAATCTTTCATGAATTTTTTGTAATATAGTCATCTCAATGATGCTCTTGGGTATTTAGTGGGTACCATCTGTCTGGAAGAATGATCACATATAAAGCAATGAGGTTTCTGGGGTTTTTTTGTTGCATCCTATGAAATAATTGGATGATACTGCAGTTTCCAAAAGCAAGACAGTTAAGAGCAAAATTTTGCCAAGAAATGTACTGTAATGAAGTAGAAGCAGTAAAATTCATTGTATGGAGAACTTAACATTTGCTAGAAGTTGTTAAAAAATACATTCCCTCTTGTGCAGGTATTTAAATAGTTTACATGGATTCATTGTTCTTATGTACTTTAAACACTGTGGGCTCTCTTCAAGTTACCTGAAGCAGTCAACTAATTCCTTCTTTTATATCCTGATTTTAATTTTTAACTATCTGTGTTTTGTAGTTATAGGATGGAAATATCCAGTGGTGCAATCACCTTGTTGATGATGCACAATAGAGGTGTCATTTATGGGATTCGTCTCCACCCATTTTGTTACGCTGTTGCATAAATGAGTGCAACATTTGTTTTAAATCTGAGCCTCAAAAGTTTCTTAAAGAAAAAAAAAGTTGTTACACTGTATTAATCTTGTAACTTGATCTAAAGATGATTTTGCTGAGCACACAAAATGTTAAAGTGATGGAATGCAGAAGGATCCTATAAAATCTGCTGGACAACAGACAATACTAAAAAAATAATTCATCCCTGGCTTTTAAACTTAGAGTTCTTCTTCCATTGCAATATAATATTGTATGAATTACAACAGAACAGACAGATATATGGAGTGTTTTCACAGCATGTTGCTCAAATATCAGTTTTTATCAGAATACAGTATGAGCTAGTGAAACATTTGCAATACAGAGGAAGTTCACACATACAAAAAAAAAGAGCTTAAACGAGATTTTTTTTACTATTGGGCAAGGAAATGCTAATTATAATGCTTTTACTAACTAAACAAAACCCACATATTTTATTGTAGTTAACACATATTAAACTTAGAGCATAGTCTAGGATTTGTATGAAGATAAGGTCAGTAGTACCTACCTTAAAAAGCAGGGAATGGAGAAAGTTTGAAGATACAGGAATTATGCTCCTGAAGGTCAATATGGGAGAAAAGTATCCTACAGTGTTCTGTTAGGCTCCTGGTTTCTGTCTCCTAGCCATTACCCTTTGGCAATTTAATTTGTTATAGTAGAGTTCTAGAAGTGATCATTGAAAATTTAGCATGCTAGTTTGTTCACACTGAGCTCATATCAGCATATATGGAGAAATATTTCCTTATCAAGTGCCAGGAAGGGTCAATTTTAGCTCAGTGGACAATTTTAGGTACACCGAGGAGTAGTTTGGAGATATGCATCTTTTGGTTATGCAAAAGTTTATGCGGGCTTGTCAGAGAAAGTAAAATTAAGGAAGTAAACAATAGCATCAACTGTCTTAACTCCTGTAGCAGGACTAACCACACTGTGTGGTAAGTTGTATTATTGCTCAGCAGGAATAGAAATTTCTGTTGATCACTAGGGATAAACTTGTGTGCAGAAAGAAGAGTTTCTGGACAGAGAGGAGTAAGGAGTAAAGCAACTGAGATACATTCTGAGTAAAGCAATATGATTGCTAATATGAATGAGTTACTTGAAAAAGCCCAAGTTTTTAATGGTAGTTTTCAATGACTTGAAAATATAGTTTTCAGTGACCTGAATTATTTTTTAATGCTTGCTCATCCCTACAGCATTAGCTTGATGAAGTTTACTTTTTTCCCCTGGTTCGTAGAAATACCATACTTAAAAACTCTATATCCATTCAAGTAATTCATCTTTGTACTTACATGTGATGCACAAATAAAAGCACAAACATTAAAATTAAATATAAATGAGGATTTATGTTTTTAGCGATGAACATCTGATTTCCTTGCATGCACTGAAAGCTTATTACTGCTAAGTAAACTTAAATTGGCCATAACAGTATTTTCAGTTCTTTCAAAGTATAGCATTTGCCTCTGTAGAGCAATAAAAAGTCATGTATCGTATGCTGAAATAGGGAAAATTCTAGTTAAACCGCTTCAAAAAAGACTTAAATATATAATCTGCCAGTTCTAAAGAAATGAGAAATACTTAGGAGCTCAAGTGTTATTATATACCTTTCTTTCCTGTGGAATTGTAAAAATTCATGCAGAAATAGATTCTGACAACTCTTTTGTTTAGAAAATTAATACTAGTTGTCTTCTGCCTTTGATAATACAGTGAAGTAGATGTTAATTTACCCTGTTTTATTTTAAGCTTTATCATATATATATATGTATATACACTTTTTTTCACTCTTCTACAAACTCTCTTTAATCATCTAGTAACCTCATTCAGTTATTTCCAATGCTCATTGAAGCAGCCGTTATCAGATGTTTTTGTGGAACCTGGGAAAAGCCTTGGTCACCAGGAATACAGAGGGACTAGAGGAGGGTCTTTTTAAATGCATAGGGATGGTTTTCTGAACCGTACCTCCGCAGACATACTATGTTTTTCTGCCTATTTTCAGTCTCCCATGTGTACTGTTACCTTGTAAACAGTTCATAATTTCATTATAAAATGGGGTTACCAAGGAGATCTGACAGGTTAAATCCGAATCCCCATTCACATGCTGATCCACACGCGATGTTTTGCAGAAGAGGCTTCTTTGGTGCTGCAAAGCAAGCACTCCGGCTGCCTTCTAGGACACTTTCCCTTGTTGAGTATGCAGGCAACACTTTCCTGTTTGTCAGAAGAATGAAGTAAACCCGATTAGATTTGTTCTCCGTCTGGGAGCAGGAAATTAACTTTGAAAATGATTTAAATGTCTTGCCTGGGGAGGGACTTTTGCCACTCTGAGTTCAATAGTTCAATTTGACAGAGCTCTCTGCCGGATTTCTAATGCATAATAGTTAGGTGTAAGGGATGAAAAAAAGGTGGAATTTTTAGATTATATTAGCTGAATTCTTATATTGAGGTTGCTGCGTGTTTTTGTTCTACTATTATCAGAAAAAAGCTGAAGAGGAATTATGGCAAAGAGGGCTATGTCTATGTTAGCATGCAGTATAGCAAATTTGAAGAAACACACAGTTAGGGATGGAGACCCTGGCTAACGAGTGAGATGATTTTACATCTTCTGTACCCACACTTAGTGCTGTGATCCTATGGATTAAAAGGTTGGAGTGATAATATTTAGAATTACAGAATCATAGAATCATTTAGGTTGTGAAAGACCTTTAAGATGATCCAGTCCAACAGTTTGATGGGTGGGTTTTTTTGGTTGGGTTTTGTTTTGTTTTGGTTTGGTTTTTGACAACAGACTTATGTATTCCCTTCTAGGATATAAAGATATGAGGACTTAAAGATATGACTATGAATGCATCCTGAAGTGAGGGAAATGAGTCCTACATTTGTATTGCAGTTAAGAAAGCACCTCCAGTGGGGAATGAGATGTAAGAAACACAGCTCCTCGGTATTCCTACTTTTAATGGAAGTACTTTCATACCCTTTGGGGCTGCCACTCTTTGAAGTCTAATTCTCCAGGTATGGTGTAGAGGATAGATGTCTAACAGTAAGTGGAATTTCACCAGTCTCCTGATATCTGAGGTTGAAGTCTTCCACTACAATAACCACGTCCCAACATGGAAGTAGCTGTGAATTCTGGGATACACTGAAAGCATCAAATAATACCCTGCTTCTCTGACAACTTCAATCATCATTGCCTTCAGCATTTATATTTAATTTGCTTAGTTCCACAGTTCTTTATAGAAACACAGTCTCAGAGGGACGTCTTCAGTTTGATCAAAATTAAATGGAAAGTATACAGATTAAATTTACAGTCAACCACCAAAAATACCAGACGCAGACAAAGTGTGAAAGGTGAGAGGCCAAGTTAAACAACAGCAACAACAAGCCAAATACTGTTATGATAAAGCACCATGAAGTTCAAACAGGAGAGCCAAACACATTGCTTTCCACTACCAGCAGAAACGAGATACGTTGAACTGAATGCTTATATGGGGGGTAGGTCCTGATATGGCAGGAGTATGAGAGCTACAAGGAAGAAAGCAGGATCTAGAGAGGTGTCCCGTAAGAGTGGAGAGCAGGGAGATGACAGTGAAGGGTCTTTATCCACTTCTTAGCAGCAAAAATCAGAGTAAGGCCTATCAAAAAATCTGGATAAAAAAAGGTGTCTTGAACAGCAGGAAACAGATTAACTAAGGCCTGAAGAAATTAGATGATCTGTGAAGTTGCTTTGTCATTGGAAAGATTTTTGATTTAAATAGTTCTATTTCCATTACATGACACTACTAGAGCTCACCATTACTAGAGTGCTTTATGCCAATAAGACATAAATAGAGGAAGTCCCGACACCGGCACGGGTACCACTGATAGGCAAGATTTACCTACTTGGGACCACTGGCAAGAACAGCTGAGGTCCAACACACTGAGGGTGGCAAGGCCCCCCACAACTCATCCAGGGCTTCTTCCAGTGAGAAGAGTTGCCTGACAAAGCCCTGTGGAAACAGGGCTTCCCCAATGATGCTGGAAGCTCCCAAAGCAGGACCTGCCTCTCCCTAGCACCAGCTACAAGGGTGCTTGACCATCTCCAATAAGGGGGCAGCTGCGTCAAAGACTCCAGGCACCCTGCATCAAGGGCAGCTGCCCATGTTCATTTGAAGCTGCTAGAGCTTCCTCAAACCCAGACCCTTGTGGCTGCCCTTGCCTTCTCCTTCCCCAGCAGTGCTGTCCATGCCCTTGCTAACACAGCCCAGGGTGCAGGACCATCCTTGCTGCCTGAGTACACTGCCCGCTCCTGCCCACCGAGCACCCCAAGGGCTGCAGAGCTGGTCATTAGCCTCTTGGCCCTGGGCAAATCTGCTACAAAGAGTTAGCGCATCCCCAGGCCAGCACTTTGTGGAGCTCCCTCAGGTTCCTGGCAACCCATTCCTCAGCCCTGGCCAAATTCGTCCCAAGAGCTGCCCGGCGTCCAGCACCACCACTGCTGTCCCCAGTCTGGTGGCGCTCCCTGTCCTGGCTGAGAGAGACTAAGGAGTCTTCTAATATGTGACCTATTTTATGCTAAAATAATGTCTAAAATAGATTCGATGGATTTTGCCCTTGGAAAAAAATCTTTCTCTACATTGCCTAAAAAAGAAGCCCAGCATGACTAGTTTACATATAGACTACTTCAGATTATCTGAAGTTAGATTAGGTGAATCCCACGTGCATTCAGTTCAGTGTGTGTATCTATATATGTATGTATGTATGTATATATATATATATAAGTGCAGTTTAATTCCATTGATTTGCTAGCACCTGATGGATACCCAAGATAAAATGGGAGTTAAAGTGTAAAGATTCAAGCAATTCTAAAATCGCTAAACTTTAGAAGCAGGGTTGTTTTATTACCTAATGACTCAGCTTCAAGGCAGGGAAAGAGATCAATCAGGCTAATGTAACTGTGCTTGTAAAGCTGTGCAGGCATGTAGCTTGTCCTGAGATGACTAACCAGACACCATCTCCAGAGGAAGCAGCTAGTTGGTCTGGGATACGAGGACTTAATCCCAATGCTCCTCTTTGACACTGCTTGTTCAGTGGTGCCACAGGTCTGGCACTTCAGCTTTTACCTTTTAAATAAAATCACTTTACTTACCAGTTATCACATAATCTCATCAGTAACATTTACTCTAGTCAAAGTTTTTCTCTGATTGAAGTAATCATCTGCCTCATACTCTCACCCTGCTTTTGTTGGGGGAAGCAACAGCAGAGGTGTTCTTCAGGGGAGGCTGTGCCAGGAGCCAAGCAAGGGGGATCCTGGCACAAGCAGGGAATGTGACTTTACTGAACAGAGCAAAATTGGGCAGGACTGACATGGTAATGGGAAAAGGTCCTTCCAAGGTCCTAGATAAGGTGAGTTAATGAGTTGTATCCAGGGTCCATCCAGGAAAAGCTGGAGACAAGGCTGGAAACATGGCTACAGCACAGGTCTGAGGGCTGTCTGGGAGGTAGGAGCAGGGGCCAGCCCTGATGTGGCACCTCTGGTGCAGGGACTGATAGCCCTGGGCTGGGCTGAAAAGGGGTCCTGGGCTGTGTGAAGGGTGGGTGAAGGCCCTGGGGTCTGGACAGTGCCAGAGAGGGATGGTAGCACCCTCAAGGCCCTGACAGCTCGACTAAACATCACCTCACTCCATTGACAAATCCCGAGTTCTGTTTTGATGGCATCTAAGATATTCTCAGTGTTTAATCTCTGAATGTTTCTAGCTGCAAAAGTGATTACATTTTCTTACTATTAATGGAGATGAATCAATACCAAACATTTGAACTGAACTTTCTTGGGCTTTGAAGAAACTTACATCCTGCATTTAATAGCAGTCCTCCTTGTCATTAAATTGGATGATAATCCTAATGATATTTCTATAATCGTAGAATCACCTAGGTTGGAAGGGACCTTTCAGATCGTTTAGTCCAGCCGTCAGCCTAACACTGACAAAAAACCTCACCAAACCATATCTATAATCATTATGGCTACCCGTCTTTGAAATACCTCCAGGGATGGTGCCTCAACCACTTCCCTGGGCAGGCTGTTCCAATGCTTAATAACCCCTTCAGTGTAAAAATTTTTCCTAATATCCAGTCTGAACCTCCCCTGGCACAACTTGAGGCCATTTCCTCTTGCCAGTAATGTAACTCCATTTTAAAATGAGGTTTAAATATGGATTAGTCATAAAACCCAGCTGTTCCAGCTACTGTAGTGTTACATACTATGTGCAGCACAAAGGAGCTTAGTCTGCATTCCCCTCCAGCAACGGGATTCTGTGTCATGACTGTTTCAGTGTTTGACTTTGGAAACCTTCATTCTATGTTAGAAAAGGTTGTAGAGCAGGAAGGGAACACAGATGGCAGTGAATGTCTAATATAACCAGATATGTTCACTGCCCTCCACTTGGCTTGCCATGTCCCCACCTGCCAGCCTCTGAGATGGGACTCTGACCAAGCAAGAGGTGGCACTGTGCAATGAGCCTGCTGAGCTGCAGTGCCACTATTTAAAATAGACAGGGAATGCTTTATCTGAACTCGATCTCTTTAAATCCAGAAATACTCCAGCTTACTTTCCTTCAAGCACTAAGCACTAGAAATCACTATTTGAAGAGGTAATTTCTTGTTCAATTCATTTATCCCTAGCCTCTTAGACTGGCTAGGTTTTCTGTGAATTCTTCTGCCTTTGTATCACTGGTTAATTTTTAATATGTTTATGCTTCATTTTGCAAATGTGCAATAAAATATGTTTTGTGATAGGCAAACCCCAACACTATATTCTTCCAGCTTTGTGCAATGCTTCTGATAGCAACAGAGGCACTTCACAGAATTTCTGGGTCATACATCAGTAAAGCCACTTTTACCATTAATAGGGATGAAACTGTAAGTTACACTCTTTCATGTTTAAAAATTTAATAACCAGGAAAACCCGAGAAGAATACAAGGTTTGGAGGAACAAAGCATATAAAATGTGATGTTGCCTTTCAGAAGAAACATGGAGGATAATAACTCTGTTGTATTCATCAGAAAGGAGGAAAGATTTTTCCGCTCCTGTATGTGTGGGGTACACTTACAGTGTTATTGCACAGCCAGAAGATTTTCTTTGTACTTGGAGGATAAAACTGCCCAGACAAGCTTTTGTTCTAAAGGAGGAACTTTAACAAAATATACAGACTGGAGGGAGGGGAAAGTATTAAAGTCAAAATAAAGGAATAAAATAATTATGACTGATTGGGTCTTGAATATTTATAATACATCTGGTAGCAGATCCCTTTGGGCTGCTTGTTTACCAGGGCTGTTGAATTTATATGCCCTGACAGGACACATAGTTCTGAAAAGACCTGTGTGCATAACATCAGATATGGCTGGAATACTTGCAGGCTGTAAGGCTTCATAAATAAGGCTGTGTCTTTCTTGAAAGAGATGACTTTGGGGTACCTTTCTCGCCGAAAGTGTTTACAAAAAGTATCTAAAAAAGAAGCTGAAAAATGGGATCTAACATTTTGACGAAAAGGTCAGCCTTTTCCCCCCGATTATGCCAGCGTTCATCCTGGAACCAATTTCACTTAGCAAGACACTAGTCCGGAGAGTCTTTCAGACCCCACATGACTTTTCTGTCACTTTTTTTTCTGCCACAGAAAGCAGCATTTTGTCTTTAAGGACCAGTGAAAAGGCATGGCTTGCATCAGTCATAACGACAGAAACAGACTGAAATGACACTCTGTCTTGGTGTGAGACCAAGCATCACACACTTTGTGACCAGGACTTATGAATTACTGCCCATTCATGTGGCAAGTGAAATCTTTTCTCCCACCCTCCTACTATCTATACAGTAAATTGCCAACAAATCTTTCTGTGTGGCCTTTTAAAAGTAGGGAAGATCAAGCAGGGAAAAAAAAGTATTTAAAAATAACCTTTGAAGAAGAATAGCTTTGAAAAATTTAGTTGCAGCATGGTTGCACAACAGATTCAATTTGTATGAGATTGGTCTGTCAGAAAGCCTTTTCACCCACCGCTTGTTCAAATACAGCCAGGCCAGATACAGCCGGAGAGGAGTCGTATGGATCTAAAAGAGGAGGAGTATTGTTTGGAAGCAATTTCATGAACAGCCAGTGGTGATTTAAACAACTGAGGCTGGGGGTGAGGGTTGTATTTCGGAGACTTTTGGCTCATTGCCCACCCCAGGCAGCATCTGCAGGGAGGCTGATGAGGATGTCCTATTTGCAAGCCATTTGATGAATCTCTATGAGATGAAAGGCGCTCCAGCCCATGTTACACAGGTAATGATCTGAAAAGAGAGGAAGTAGGGCCTCATCTCTCTTCTCCTTCATCTCCTCCTCAAACTGCTCGTCCACTGGGCTGGAGGATGAGCGGAGGTCCTTGCAAATGTGGGTGATCTACTCTAGATGTGCAGAGTCATCTGGTGGTGGGCAGATACAACAACTGCTAATGGACACAGAGTAGTAGTAAACAGTGGCTGTCTCTGAGCAAAGGAAGGGTGGATGTGGGGAGCAATCAGCTACTGGTGTACTTGCTACAGAGGTGAATAGATATATAATAGAATACTGCTGCCAACCGCATGCTGCAGCCCCGGAGCTGCATGGGTGGCAGAACCAGGGACGGACTGCCTCAAGGTTCTTGTTTTTACTGTCGTTTAACAAGCACACTCCATGATTCTGTACTGGGTTTGCACATATGCCCTTGAAAATGTGATTTTTTTCAAAACAGCCTTCAGAGAAAACGCCTCATCATTCAAGATTTTTATATTTTTGCTGGCAATTACAAAAAGGCTTTCAACTGAAATAAGCAACATTCTGTCCTTCGTGCATCTAAAAAGTGGGTGAAGTCATGAGATTTTAAAGTGATTTTATTTTAATGAAGTTTAAGAAGAGGACAAAGGTGTAAAACCTGACACAAACAAATCTCTTATGCTACTAGCATTGCAAAAGTAGCATGTGAGTTCCTATTCTTCGAAGAAGGTTCATGAAATATACTCACAAAGACAGGAATAATTCACTGCTTCACTGTATGTTAAAAAGTCTGCCTATTCCTTTCCTGATTCATCGAGGCAACTCAATGACCAGGGCTACCTGATAGCCTAAGGCTTGACCTCACTTAGTACATTAGAAACTCCTACTAGCAATGGGGGAAAAAATGAGCCAAGCAAAACTACAGACATTGCTAAAATTGATCCTTAATAGAGAAAAATGGGTGCCCGGCACAGATATGATGTGAAAGACTTTTTGCATTAGCATTTTTCCTTTGTGCTTCATTAATGTCACATCACATTTAAATTCTGCTAGGCATGCAATGTAAAATAGTTTACATCCAATATGAATTCAGACTGACACATTTAGAGAATCATCCTGGATGAGGAAATGACCCCAGGACTCCGTGCATTAGCTGTATGGAGTGCTGTGTACTTCTCTGATTATCCTGACATTGCAATGTCACCATTGGCCTGCTACATATGGCTGAGGATGCATCTCGGAGACCATAAAATCTAACTCTTTACAGAAGGCACCTTGGAAACAATTATTTAGATATCTCAGTACATTTCCAGCTTTTTTTTTAAAAAAAAAAAAAAAAAAAAGGATTTTTTTTAAAAGGACTCCCATAAAAAGGAGAGATGAAAACTAAAAAGCAATGAAAAGCAGACTAATAATCATTACGTACTGTTTTTGGGGTGCAATAAAGAGAAAAATGATACATATCTTCCTAATGTTAGAAGCAGAAGTATCAAATACATAAGCTATCTCAGGTTACTTGTGTAGTACAACATACCAACAGAAAAAGCCCTCTTCTGCATTTCACTGAAAGTGGAAGGTGGTTAGCACTTCCCATGAGGGGGTGTGGAGCCCCACAGCCATCCCGGAGCTAGTTTTTTTTTTTCTCCCAGATTACATTTTTCTGTGTAGAACTTGAGAACAGTGTGCTGTAACCCAGCTAAAGTATCAGAGATTGTAGATGGTAGTGATCCTGTGGCTTCCAATTCAGAGACAGATACCTGTGTGGGCAAGTCTGTTACCACCTGGAGCCTCTGCTCTGGTTAGTGGTTGGTAGTACAGAAGCAGCACACCCATTTGCAGCATTACCAGAAAGCCCAACTATTACACAGAAATAGAATATAGCCCAGACTTTCACTCAAGAAGGGTCAGACATTTCCAGGTTTGAAAGAGAATGCTTGTATAGTTTGCTTATTCTGGTTGGTTTGTCACCTGTGCATAGAAGTCACACATTTATTTACTCAAACCACGCATTTCAAATACTATCACGTCTTGCCTCTTAGTGTTATAATAATAATGGTTTTTATTCTACTCAAGATTTATCCCTTCCCCAAAAGAAGAGTGACATTATATTTTAGCAGCTATTTCAGCAGCAGAAATCAGGCAGAACACGTAGAATTGTTACGCTTTCTGGAATATTTTAACTATCATTACATTCTGGATTTCACTCCACAAACTACACAGGCAAGCTCCTGTATACTCTTCAGAGAAAACAGGGCAGAGAATTACTCACTTCTGAACCACAAAGCATGAATGCAGTGTTTATTTTTGCCCTCATTTTGCATCCCAGGGGTAGAAGGAAACTCTTCAATTCATTGTTGAAGTGTGCAAGATGTTTGTTCACTTTGATTGGATGGAAAGGTGATATTTCAGAAGTGTGTACCCATATATTCCAATTTCATAGATTTTCTGATACTGAAAGACTGTGTGTTGGCTTTGAGGATAAAGAAAATCATTTGCTTTCTGCTTAGGTATTTAGCATTCATGCAGTCTCTTATTGTTAGAATTCTTTAAACAAACTAAGTGTCTATAACTGCTTATTTAAAACTGCTTTTCAGAGTCCTCAATACAGCACATGAATACGTTATGGTTGTGACTACTCTAATACATTAGTTCTCGAATTTTATTATGGGTTGAATGTTTTAAATATGTTTTTTCTTTCATCTTCTTCAGCTGTGTCAGTAATAATTTCCAGTTTATTTTCTAGGGGGTATTAGACGACCTACTGAGATAAGACTTAGCAAAGTTAATTCTCATTCTAAATGCAATACATTTTAAAATCAATTTCAGTGTTTTCATGTGGGGAAAAATTAGGAGCATAGCAATTCCAGATACTTTTGAAATGTAAAACTTGATGTAAAAATTTCCAAGTGCATCCTTAAATTTAGATACAAAGTGTCTGAAGGGCTGAATTTCAGAGTTGTCACATACCTATTTCACTTAGTAAGGTAGAATATGAAAATCACTCAGATATATAAGGAGGATAAAATCATCTGTGTAATGAGTGTAAGGAACTGTGGCAATATTTCAAAGTCAAGTATATTGTACTTTGTGAACGTATCATATCTTGAAAAAGTTACACTTTTCCTTTGCATGTTTTCTTTTCAGTTTGTGCTTATTATATCATATGACTCTTGAACAGCCACATAAATGGAGCTTGACACAATTGTAAAGAAAGTCAGAGAAAGAAGGTGCTGTTTACCTGGTGGCGTATAGTCATACAATTACCAAATGAGCTTTAATTAACAACAATATATGCAACCCCCCTTTTTTTTATAGTTTAAATCCCAAGCTTCTCACAGGTGTTTATAAGTGAGACACGTTTTTCTTCATCCACCTGTTTTCAGTGAATGAAATATCATCAAGTGAACATGTCAGAGTAGAAGAGGAGAGTTATAACTTGGTATCGTATAGGACCTGCAGCCAATAAATAACTTCATTCTGTTCTATGTGTTATATTATCTGTCTGGACACATGTTAGATTGGTTTTCATAGCCCTAAATATCCTCTCCTCATCTGTTTGCTGTGTTGCTAACAATTGCCTGCATAGATTTTCTTTTTTTTTTTTTGTTTTGCTGCTTAAACATCACGTATATGCACACTGTATTTTCTTGTCATTCAGTTGCATGTTATTCCATACTAGTAAGAGCCAAGTATTATGGAAAATCATTGGGAAATCATAAAACGCCATAACAATCTTCTTTCCTTTTCAATGAGATTTCTGTACTATTTCAGTGGAAATTCCTGAAGCATGACCATGTTGTTATTCAGACTGAATTTTCCCAAAGTCTCTGCTTTGACAGAAGATGCTGCAAATGAGCTTTAAGGGATTTTTCTGTCTGTAATATTTTAGAAAATTTTTTGAAGTCTCTTTGACACCTTTAGACCTCCTGTCATGATAACTGAAGTACACACTCAACTAGCAATTAATAGGGATGCTAGGTAACGATCTGGCAAGAATATTCCTGGGATTTGTGTCTATGTAAAATAGATCATCTGCAAAAAGCAGTGTGGAAAGAAGAAGAGCAGAAGATTTTCTGGTTCAAAGCAGCTGAGTAGAAAGGGTGTAAGAGTGACCCATAGAACAGGTTGCACCAAGTTCCGTCCAAAGGTGTAGCTCTGTCAGTAGCCAGTAGCAGATGCACAAGGAGAATATCTAAAAGATGTCAGATAGGGAAGGATCTTTCCCTTAGTTCACTTGCTTTTGGCAAAGCAGAGAGCAACTCTCTTTACCTCACAAAAGGAATGCTTGATGACAGCTGGGTAAAGTGTCTTTGTGATAGCCACAGGGAAATGCAGGTCAATTCCTTCTCAGTGCCAGAGCTAAGGGTGATGCTTCAGGTTCAATGTTTACCCAGACTTACAGCCTTCATTGCTCTTCTCATCTAGGGGTGGTGGCCAGAATAAAACAAAATTAACAAATTGGATTACTTCAATCTTATTTGACTGATACCAAAGATGACATAGGCTTTTTAGGCTAGTACTGTAATAGCCAAGAAAATCCTACGTGCAGCTCTCTTCCTCAGTCTTCAGAAGCTAACTGAATTATGGATCTTCTAGGAGATGTCTGAAAGGTTTTATCCAGTGTGTACAGTTGGCATTGAAGTGGCTTTAATGCAGAGAAAAGCTTTAAAGATTTTTCCAATTTTTTAAACTCAAACAGAATCCAGCAGCTCTTTGTGTGGATAATTACATGGAGCAGGTTTGTCTGAACTGTGTTTCAGAGAAATAAAGTACTCCTCAGATAACACTTTATTTTCTGCAGCTTTTGGTAGTTTTAGCTTCTCTAAATGAGATGCTTTAATCAGAGACAGGATTATGTAAACCCAGTGCTTGACAGCTCCCATTTTTAATACATAAAAAGAAATTGTTTTGTTTGATGTTTAAAATCACCAGGAAATATGAGCATTACTTAAAAAAATAGCCTTACTGACCTTCCTTTTTTTTAAGATAATAAAAGTAAGTCTGGCCAGATTTTACTGAGCATTGTAATAAAATTTTGCTGATCTACGTAAAATAAAACTTTAAAGGAGAGGAGAAACCACTGATGCCACCAATAGCCATTAATTTTGCTTTGAATAAGAAATAAGTTGAAGGAAAATTATATCACTTTTTTAATAATACCCAAGTGATGATGCCCAGGACATAACTTACCTACACCTGAGAGAAAGAGGCCTCAAGAAAATTTTAACAGTATTACTTTTTGCATAGTGAAAATGTGAATGAATGCTACAAACAAAAATTGTAGCCAGGGAGTTTCATAAATTAAATTAAAAAAATCAATTATTTGTATTTCCTATATGGAAATGTCAGCCCTAAACAAGTGATGTTAACTACTCATTCCAGCTCTAGTCTGCTACAGTCAGGGATACTGCAGGTCCTAATGTGCGTCCTAGTGGCTAAGAAATTGACATTTAATGACGATTAGGTCTATATGAATAAAAAAAACCCATGCGGTTTTGGGGAAAAATAAGTGCAATTTATTTTCATTTTTCTTCTTGTGACATGTAGTAAAAGCCTTCTAAGCCACCACAAGATATTCTGTTTGTTATTCTGGACATTCAAATGATGAAGAGATACAGTTGCAAGAAGTTTTGTGCTTAAAAGCAATTTATTCAGTAAGATCAAAATGATGTAGTATCTGTCTCCACCCTTCTGCTGATCTTGATGCTGACTTGCATAGCTCCCTGATTAATAACCACTACAGTTTTAAATATAATTTCAAAATACTGCTAGGGTCATTCTGAATGATGAAAATAATTGGAATGTTGCTGAAGTGCTGACTGATAATTCAGACTCAATTGGCCTTTTGTGTTGGTCTTGCTGATTGAGATTGAATTTTTACCAGTAGCTTTTGCAGACAACTCTCCTATTTAATACAGTATTTTTATGTAAAAATTAAATCAGTGTGTTGAAGTTAATGACTTCAGCATCCTTAACGTGAGGCAGACTTTGCAGTGGTTGAGATATGACAGGAAGGGCAAAGTGACCAGAAGATGTCTGAGTAGTATCTGCATCATGCTAATGTTGACTGTAGTCATCTCCTTCCTCCTTAGACCACCTTAGACCATTCCTGGATAATGTAAGGCCCTTATTTCCAGGCTGGGGCTCAAAGACTTGCCATTAAACTTTAGAGGGTGATGGGTTTTCTGCCCCTTGTACATGAGCTAGATTTAACCGAAATCACATTTGATCATTAAGTGTTACCATTTTGCTAAACTCACAACAGAAACAATAAGTGATTAATTTCTTTTTAAGTACAATATTTTAGAAGGTGGTGTTTGTAAGCAAATATGATACCATTTCATTAGCTAGCCATTATACCTCCCAAAGTGGCAGGCTTTATCACTAAATAAAACTGAATTTAGTGTCTTGTTCTTAGACATCAAGGATAATGTTTCTATGTCAGAGCTTGTGATATTTGCAGCTGGGACAAAGGAGGTGAAAGTACTGAATCATGTAGTCACTGATTTTGCTAGCACCCAGAACAAAGTGCAATGCTAGAATGTCAGAATTAAGTGGGCCAGAGGTTTTGATTAAAAAATAGAGAAAACTTGAGTATTACAAATGTGAGTCAGGCAGCTTTTTACTGAGGAGCATAGTACTTCTTAAGAAACATACCACAAAAGAGGCTAAAGGAATCTAACATGTGAAAAGCCCTCCGAGAGACACAAACTTTCAGAGTTTTGAATGGAAAGCTTATGACATTGTCATTGTTAGCTAGAACATTTATATTATATAAATACCCAGGAAGAAATGTGGAATAATCTAAAATTTTGCGAGTAGATTGAAAGCGTTTGGACCCTAACTGCAGCCTTCCCTCACCTCCTGTTTGTTTGCCATTATGCAAACAAGGCTGAGCTGGGCTTGCTTGCATGAGTCTGGGCTACTGCCAGTCTTCCTGGCAGATTTACCCTTCCCCCAAAGCAGCACAGGCTGCTTTTTCCACCATCTTCTGTTGTGCTGACAGGAGAGTTCATGAAGCCATTCTTGTCCTGTGTTCCTCACTGTCCTGCTGGACAACCAGAAGCCAGACCCGATATTCCCTCTCTGTTTTCTGTGCTCAGGTAAGTGGTGAATAAAGAAAGCAGGTGAAAAAATGTAATCCAGTCATGGCTTGATGATGGCACAAGACAAAAGGTCTCCCAGGATGGGGGTTCAGGAGTCACAGATTAAAAAATAATTACAGCAAGAGACTGGTAATGCAAGTCTTTCTTGGGAACTTTCTCAACTTCTTTTTAGTTATTGGGAGAAACTACAATATAAGACTAGCAGAGCACAGAAAGTCTTTACAAAATCATTTTCCCTAGCTAAAGCTTCTGGCAGTTGAAGCGGTAAAAGGGCAGCTATAGCTTAGCTCACAAAGCTGCTACATTTTAGTCAGAAGGCAAGGAAATATGGAGAGATTTAAAATAAGTAACAGGAATTCAACGTTTGGGAACTGGATTATACCAGGCACATCAAGTCTGCTTTTTATCGCTCAGCTCAATGTCTGAGCATTATATATAAATAGGGATGCAAGGTAATTTCTTCTGCTCTCTGCATGGCTCTGGCAATTGTGCAGGCAATGAGAACAGTGTGGGATATAATCCTGGAATCCCATCAGGGACTGCTGTCCATCATGATGACAAGGAAGCTCACACCTTCCTAGTTACCTTTGGTTGTAGGTCTCTATAACCTACAGAAAAAAACCCTCGCATCTTCATGTGGTTGTGCAGTCCTGTTAAATTTCAGGGTCTGGACACAAGGAATAATTCATTTGACTCTCACCCGTCATCTATCTGCTCGTGTGTTTGTGCTGTTGCAGACACCATGGACCTGCTCGGTGACCATGGTTCACAAGTGGTCAGTCAGAAGCATGAAGATTGAGGCCCATGGGCTGGGTGTATCTTTAATATTTGTTCACAGCACGGCAGAAAGGTGCCATGAGCTGCATGTGAAGTCAGCAGCAGAGCTGTGGACGCAAAGAAATCTTTCTGGCAAGCCCATTTGTATCTCAGCTGCAGCCTAAAGGAGCAGGTATTCTTCTGTTACATCAGATAATGTGTGTGCCTTGTCATGCTGTACGACTGGATGCAACGCTCTTTTCTGTGTCTGGAAAGAAAACAGTCTCCTCAGCTTCAGTGATGTAAACGTGGACCTTCACACCGGTGTTTAGCTTGGGCTAGGAGCCTTGGCTCCCTGCATAGCACCTGGAGTCCTAAACGGCACACTCAGCCCCAGAGACTTCTGAGTCACAAAAAAAAAAAAAAAAAATTTGCCTGGCAAATGGCGCCAAGGAGTGGCTTGCAAACATCTGTAATGTGAAATTACAGATGTTTTATGGGCCAGATGAGCTACCACCCCACCTGACAGTGCGCAGGCCCAGCCTGCGGGACAGCTTGAGTTTGGGACCTAGCATGAGGTTTGAGATGTAGATACTATTACTAGCAGGTCTGACATTGCTGGTACAAAAATGTCATGGGCTCAAGTTCTGCTTGTTTTATAAACAGTGAGTTCACACTTGTCAGTGAGCTCCGCAACGTCCAGACTGGCAAATCCTTCATACACAAGCAGTTCTCTTCCTCTAGAGCAGAACTGAAAGGTGACCATGGGTGGCCAAGGAGTCTCTCAGCAGGCAGACAAGCCCTGCTCCTTCATATTTGCATGAATAATTTGTCTTTAAAACAGCAATGACAACAGAGTACTTGCTATCATGTTCTTTCCTTCCCAAGCAAGCTATTTTTGGAAGTTAATGTGCAGATCAGACTGATGGTCCATGCTGCCACAACCTGATTTCAGTCGAAGGATTTAATCCTTTGTATTTCCACGTCTTTCTGTCTTTTTCAGTTCTACCTAACGAGAATGCTCTTGTAGCTAAAGGCAGGAAGAAATCCATCACAGACATAGTTCTCCCTCTAGCATGCCTTCCCCCTCTCTTTGTCTTGCTCTCTCTCCTTTAATTGGGCTAGAGAGAAAACATTTAGCAATCTCTCTCCCTCTCTCCCCTCTTAGGCTAACGATGACATATTCTTTTTCCAGAGTGTCCTTAGGAGCACACTATAGCAGCCACTGCTCATTATTAACACTGGAGGGAGGAAAAGCTGGTGGCTTGATCCTGAATTTATGTAGATGCATGTAAATGAGTAGACATTTCCTTGAAATCAGATGTAACACAGCAGTGAAAAATCAATGGGAAGAGATCAGAATCTGGCTTGGTGACTTTTTGAGCTTCTGTAAGTGTTCATGTTATCTTGTATCCTTATTGTTTCTAATGAAGGTAGACCTCAGGTACAATGATAAACTTTTTACATAATTTTTACATAATTTATTTTTACAGCCCTTTATGATATATTTTACCTGACTTCGTGTGGCAATTTTCCAGTTTGGTTTTCTCGCTTTTAACTACATACTGACAAAGCCATATGCAACAAATTCAATATTTTTTCCATACATATGAAACTAGAACTGTTCTTTCTTTATTTTTTCCCAAACTCCTTACTTTTTCTTTGTTTCCTTTGCTTTTTGTCTGTCCTTTCTTCCTTCCTTCCTTCCTTCCTTCTTGCCTGCCTTCCCACCTGCCTTTCTTTCTTCACTTTGGAAAAAGGTACTAATGAGCTCTAAGAAACTCTATACTTCAGTTACTGTTGCTAATTGCAATCAAACTTATCACCCATTTTTACTTCTTTTTCTTACCATAAAAACGTTCTCAAATTCTACAGTCACATTATTGACCTATATTATGTTTGTCTATAGAGCCAAAAAAACCCAAAAAGTGATAATTAACCCACAAGCAGTAGAGGTTTCTGTACACTGAAGGAAAATTAGTTTTAATTGCTGATTTGCACAACGCAGGTTGAGTGGAAGAAAAAGCTGTATTTAATATTCAACAGAGTGAATGGAAAGATGGGTAAATGCAAAATAGATACATTCGATAGTCACTGCCAACAACTCATTTGACAGGATTAAGAAACCAAAGTTCCTATAGATTTGAAGCCTGAGTTTTAATGTGTCTATTGATTCCCATCAGAGGTATTTAAATACTTTAAGGCATTGTTTAGTTATGATAGCCTCGTTATGTCTAAAAATGAGACAAATATTAGGATCTTCAGATAAAAGAATAAACTGAGTCATGGAGGAGTAAAGTGGCTACTAGAAGGCCCCAGAATCACATTTGCATCTAAGATAAACTTAGAACTGAGAGAAGCTTGGATGAGACTGGAGCCCCATATGGGTCGTGTGACCTTTACATCAACCTTTGTTTTTATCCCCTTTGGTCTTCTTCCACCCCAAGCCCTAGTCCACCGACTCTTCTGTTGGCCAGTGCAGTGGGCAGGTTTCAGTGTCCCTGAGATGAGTTTAACCCTCTGTATGGAGGTATCACTTCCAGAGCTATGCCATGGCAATGCACATGCTCATAGAATTTACAGGCAAATAAAGCGTCAGGACCTGGCCGTGCTCTTTTGAAATATGTGCAAAGCTAAGGATGGTTTCGGTGAAGGAAGAGCTGAGCCTAGCATCCTGTGCCAGCAGAGCTTCCAAGGCAGCCTCCATGCTGATTTAATCACTGGCCCTCTCTGCTGAGACTATCAACAAAGGTGCCAATTAGTGCCAGTTGTAATGATGGTTATCATGATGCCAACACCTGTCCACTACGAACTGGACTGTGACCACCATCACATTTCCCATTAGATGTTGAACAGCTGTCAGGTGGTGGCAGGGCCGAATGATGTATTAGCTTCTGTGCATGAACATCAGTAAATCAGACAGCCTGTATTGTCTCTAAAATGCTTTTCATGTCAAATTATTTTAATCTCTCTTTAATAATGCAACTGACTTTGTTCCTTTGATTTTAGATCATTTTCTACCTCATGGATTATTTATTCATATAATATCAAGTAACAGTGTGTGACAAAACAAAACAAATTTAAATGCAAGTATAACCAGATTTTCAGCTACAGGCACAAAAATCACACTTCCAAAAATGTACTTACATAGCCTTTAACAGCATTTGGAGGTATAAATTGCATAATTATAAACCTATCTGACTTCCTGCACAATTCTAGCTTGATGGACACAGAGACCTGTACGAAGGTGTGTTTGCAATAGACATGAACAGATTTTTAATGTGTGCAGTTTTGAATACAATGCATCGATTCTCTTTGGAGCACAAAAGGAGTGTTTTATATGCGGATGCGAAATAGGTACGTATGTATATGTGTACAGAGATCCTTACCAGAAAACCTTTGTACGTGGAGGAGTTAGTGACCCACAGAGCAAGTACCCTGAGCAGGCGCAGGCCTGCACTGTGCTGGGCACGTGCCATGACCTTCAGGTCTGTGTTGTGCTGTGCACTTTCTCTGGCCACAGGATGAACATCGCTGACTAATTGTAACAAAGCAGGTTGTGGGCAGCTGCCACTCGGTCCCTCCGGTTGTACAGCCTGCAGGTCCTTGCCTTTGTCTAAAACAGCAGCTACTAATTCTCACATGCACTCCTTTATTTTGCTTGACAGTGAAAATGATAAATGGAGTTATTTTCTTTTAGGAAAACCTGACAAGGCTCAGAAAACTGAAATACTGGGTAACTTTTTCATGGACAGGACCTGCACAGGATGCTGCGCCCTGCTTGGAGGTCTATTTGATGGTGCATAACCTGGGGTTCCTACCATCTGAAGGGACATAAGATTATCTGTACTGACCTCTTTTCTTTAAGGTGTCAGCTGCAATAAATGGTATTTTAAGCAATATTTCACAGAGTCTGAGTGCCCTTCTTACTGAAATTGCAATGAACCAGAACCTCCTAGTGCAAAATCATGTGTGTGGAAGTGTGTTTACTGCACATGATGTGTTGTGTTTTTGTGTCTCTCTTTTGTGATTTTGCTTCAGTATGACACCTTTCCCATCAGCCACATCCTTTTTTCACCTGCTGTTAATTTAACAAATATACTTCACAGAGGATTACAGGAACCTTTTCTTTGAGATGTGACTCTCATGGGTTCACAGGTCCAAAACTTTACATTCAACTTTCACTCTTTATCTTCCTCATTGAAGAAAGACTTCATGGAAGTGCCCAGACACCATGTGTTTCATTGACCATAAGTGATGAAAGTAGATCCCTCTTAACATTTAACTTCAAAATGGTGTATTGGTTCATAAGTTGTACTTGATTACTTTGGGAATTTTCCAAAAAAGAATGACTGTGATCACTAGTGGAAAAAAAAATACTCTTCATGAAATAACTAAATTAGGCTGCATAACGTGTTCAAGGTGTTCCCCATGTCAAATAGTGTGTGACACAGTAACAGCATTTTGCAAAATTATGAGCAAACTGAAAAGAGTGTAAAAAAACCCACTGTCTTTATCTGATATATTGGAATCATTCTCTGAGAAATCCTGGAGCGTCATGTGACTACACACTGAGTCTCCTCTCAATACGCTGGGTTCTCTACTCAATCGTTCCCTAAACATGATCCTTTAAAAAATGGATACAACAGCATATATTTTACTTTTTCATAGCAAAAGTGTCTATTGTCAGAGTTCTTAGTAAGTCAAATTATTAAAAATCATCTGTTTCTACTGAGAGTAATAATCAGGAACTGGAAAAATAGTTATGTTTATTACTTGCAGGCTGATGTATCTGGTTGGAAAGCAGAAAAGAGCTCTTTGTAGTTATTTCAGTTTCAAGGACTATTGGTTAAATCACAAGGAACTTGATAGAAACTTGTATCTAGTGGATTTTTTCTGGACAAACGGAAAACAATTTCTCTAGGCATTTATGAAATGAACACCCATTAGGGATTTTTTTTCTGTAGTTTTGCAAAACCTTTGAAGTTTCAAAATAGGCTGCACATTTGCAATGCATTGAAAAAGCTATCCTACTTTATAGTTGCAAAAGAAAAGGTACACACACACACACATATATTCACTTGAGACACAGAAAACATATTTTGGATATGTTCATTTTATCTCTCTTGACCAAAGCAGAATGGCTTTTCTCAGCAAGATGTTGCATGTAATGTACCATGGAGAATTTTTTTTTATCAAATTTGTCCCCGAAATGGTGTGGAAAAAAGAGGTTCGATGTGATTTCTAGTTTTGAGCTTGTGCAAATCCGTGTATGTGTCCTTCAGCCAGCAATACTTCAAGACAGATATCATTGTGAATAATATAAAGTGTTTTCTTTAATAATTGTGAATATTTTTAATATATAACTTGTTACATTCTCACATAATAGCAGATTTCTCATATCTCATGTGGGATGAATACAAGTAACTAATAAAAGTGCACACCACATACCCATTTTTTGATTTTTAAGCATAGCATTTGTTCAGTTGTCATAATAAGATTTAAACATGAGGTCCCTGATGGTGTATTTTAGTGTTAAAATACAACATCGAGTTCTAGGAGGTTTTCTTCTCTCCTTAGACCTATAAAGTAAAAGGAAGAGTCCTCATGCAGTCAATGATTTACGGAAGCAAATTGTGAGAGTTCCTTGTAGTAATCAAATTGTTAACAATCTATGGGATGTACTACAAATTCCTTTGCCTTCAAACAGTTCCATATCTTCAGGGACTACCCAAAGCAGGACACATGCAAAGTGTTGTGTGTTGGAATACATTATCTCTGTTCTTAGGTCTATTCAAACAGAAGCTGAAAAATCTAAATTTTAAGCAGTGCCTATGCAGTGCGTTATTTGTTGCTGTTCAACACAGTTAGCATTTGCCAAACCCCATTGCATGTGTACCTTCTGTTAACATCTCTTTGACTAGAAAATATTAAGGGAAACTGAGTCATATAAGCAGGAAAATGTGTTGTAAAGGACATGAAACAAATAGCTGTGTGTTGGCTCTTTGGTTAGCCTAGGCTTTTGAAATCCAGGAAGGATCCACAGCCTGAACATTAAAGCAGAAAGATTTATTCTGTGTAGTTTCATCACCTTGTTACAATCTTTGTCATAAGAAAGGAATAAGGAACCTTGTGCCATTTTCAGTTCTTGTTTAATATCTTCTTCACAGGAAAATGCTGCCAGGATATTAAACTCATCTGTTCTTTTGGATAATAAGGATGTAATGTACCATTTTGACCTTTCCAAATGCTGTGTTTCAAATTGCTGTTCATTAGATTTTTTTTTTTCTTGATTAAAGTCTCACTAACCTGTAGAAACAAAATGGAATAAGACCTAGTCAAGACATAGCATATCAAGCATGATCAAAACAGAACCACACATTTGTATAGCTCAAGGGCTATAACTGACATTAACACTTTTTGTGCTATATCACTGTGCTCACTCGTAACAAAGAAGCTAAAATGATGTTTATTTAAATTTTCCTCATGACAATTCAGAGTCTCAAGCTGAAGAGCTTCTATTTGGTTCTAAGTTTAATTAGAATAAGAAACACTCCATTTCTGGGATCTGCAGAAAAGTTTCAGAGATGAAATCATAAGAGAACTGAATTATAATCCTCAAATGAAAATGTAATTAAATGATAAAATATATATGAATGAGGGCCAGATTCTGTTAACCTTATTTATCTTCATTGATTTACAGGTTCTTAAATTCAGAAATAGATATTAAGGGCAGAAGAAATTGTACGTTATTTTCTAGCCTAACCTCCTGTATAGTCCCAAATATTTCTCCTTTCAAAAGGACAGATTGCTCCAATGGTTAAAAGCTCCCATTGTTAATTTGGTGGAAGGGGGACAGAATGTAATTCTTGGCTCCAGCTAATTATACACTCTATCCTCTTAAATTAGAGAGCTCTTAATTGTCAGAAATCCTTTTTGCCCGTAAGTATCTGAAGGCCGTAGTCAAGTACTTCTCAGTCTTGACTGCATTAGTATAATTTCTTTTGTGTCTTGCTGTTGGTGTTATTTCTCTAAATTTTGTTCATGTCAGAACTCTTTCCTCTACATTTTGTTTAATTTTCAACAAACCATAGTGGCACATGGCGTTCCAGTGAAAGTTTCCCAAATGTTGTGAATAAGTAATTCTGTGCCAGTTTATGAATAGTATTTACCTATTTAGTCTTACAAGAATTACATTTGTTTTCAAATAACATCCCACTCAGAGTTCATATACAACTTATTATATATAATGACACTGTGTCCTTCTCCAAATGATTATTTTTCTGGCTAATTTGTGACTAAAACAGACTAAAATGAAAATAAGCTATTAATCAAAACAAAAAATAAGACACAAGCTGTCCCTTTGTATACAATTAAAAAAAAAAAATCAATACACTGCTCAATTCTGTGGACAGTTTGCTTCTGCTCTCTGGTAATGCTTGCATTAGTGGAACTGTAAACTGAAAGTTTAACACTTTAGGCTGGTTTCCACCTATTTCCACCCGGTCTTTTCAATAGTGGTTTTCAACCTCTGACCGGGAAAACTGCCTAGCTTTGGGACTGATGTTACAGAATTACATAAGCACTCAGCGATAAAATGACTGTTAATGGTGCTCCTGAGAGAGAATAACTCAGTGTTGGTGTCAATGTTATGAATGCCTCCTGAGGGACTGCGCTATCTATCAGAGCAATTTGTTAGCTGTTGTTTACTTTTGCTGTCTCTGTAGATCACTAAGAATTTTAAAAGCACTAGATAAGAATCTTTGTATTAGTACTTATCACACCAAAAGATACAACAGGAAAAATATATTGATGTAACAGAGGAAACCTAGTCTGGGCAGCCAATTTCTGTTAAGTGGTTTGTATCATACCCATAAGGATTAAGAGATGAACATGGGGATACAATGACAGGTAACAATTCACATGATTCTCTGTAGGAAAACAAATTAGCATCATCAAAAAGAGCAATAGCTTACGGTTCTGTGTATAACACACTTCCTCAGATACTTTTTTTTTCCAAGTCTGAGCATCAGTATTAATGAAAAACACGTTCCCTTAGAAAAGAAGCAAAACTCCAAGAAGCAGTTTTAGCTGCAAGTTATACCAAATTTTTTTGTGCTATAATGCTGGTTCCTGGGAGAAGGCAAATCATCAGTCAGGAAGGGTTTACAATGAAACTAGATACTGCATTAACTATTTTCTCACTTTCAATTCATACAGATAGTTCAGTATCAAGAGGAAGGAGCAAAACCAAAGCAAGCAATCCAAGATCCTTTCAGAGATCTAATACTCAAATGGGTGCACATGTGGGTAGCCAAGCACATGCACACACACATTTAGTGACCAAAATGTGAACTTAGAACTTTCTAGTGTCTACATATTTGAAATAGCGGAATAGCGTATCACCATAGGCCGTCCTATTCTGCCTGGGGGTGCCTGCAAAAGTTTTCTTATCAGAGGCACTAAAGACTACAGGTATGAACTAATTACTGTAGACTGACCTCAAGTAACCACACAAACCATGAGAAACTCCCGCTGAATCTATAGATTCTTTGGAGGAAACAGTTCTCTTTCTTTATCAACGGCAAGCCTTGGCATGATTTCCTAACAGGGCACCACATTGAAAAGACTGGAACTGCATTGTGCTGTGCATGGCTACTTTGCCCGACTACATGAGTAATCTGAATCTCTTTAAGCACTATGAATACTTTTTTCTGAGGTATTATAAAACCACCTGCCCATAAAATGGAGCCATATGTCTCTTCCTCTTCTCAGAGTGAGATTGCCCTTCTTTAAAGTGCTACATGAAAAACTACACAAATGCATCCTATCGACAGTGGGACTAGGGATTTTAATTTTTGCCTAATATTAAGACTACATAAACTTTAGCATCATTGATTTTATATTATGTTTTCAAGGGACTGTGACAAAAGAACCTGGAGAATAACAAATGCACAAATATCATTCAAAAAGAGAGGGAAGAAAGAGTGAAGTTTAATTAAACAAGCATGAATAGTTGAGATATGGTATTTTGACAGCATTAACTAGTGACAGCTTAATTTTTCAGGGCATTCTGGCTTTTAGTCAGAAAAGTACAATTTAGGTAGAAAACTCAGTTTTCTTGCCAAGCCCTTGAAGAAAGGACAGGGATTTTACATAACAGGAGAACTCATTGTCTTTATGAAATGTTTTTGTGTGCTCCCAAATATTTAACCAGTAAGGCAAAACCAAGAAAACTAATTTAATTTTAGCAATGGATTGTAATGTTAAGGTTTTTCTTCCTTTTCTTTTTCTTTTTTTCCCCTTTCTGCTTTCTTTTTTTAATTCTTTTTTAATGTTTTTATTTTTCTTTTTAGGAAAGTCACACAATTTTCTCAAAGAATTAGGTAGCTCAGCCTCTTCTCTTAACACAGGAGCTATGTGTCTGTCCTATCAGCTTCCCTGGTAGCTGGATAGATTTCCTGGTAGCAGGAAGACTTTAATAAAATTTGGTTTGAATTTAGAGGTCAAGCAAGTTTCTTCAGACTCAGTTCTCCAAATATTACTTTATGCTTGCTTGTCAAACCATTAGATCCTTGTATTTACTTTTATGTCATGCAAATTTTTACTTTTTTTTCATGCCAATGTCCTTTATTTTTTGTAGATGATGAAGCAGTTCATAATCACTGACCCATTTTGAAAAAAGACAAGCCTTTCTGTGCAAATACAAATATTCTACACCGGAGACAAACTCAGTGTTTGGGATGCTCTCTGGCAGTAGTGTTACTGGCACAGAATCTCTCATATCAGACTTCAAAGGTTATTTTTTTCACTCATGCTTGTGTCCTTGTTCCCTATCACAGTCCAGTGGATGGCACATACAGACACCCTCAGCCAGAGCACCGTTCTCAACTCTTACATTTGTTTCATGGCTACGATTAAAGAGGTTCAGGTCTTATTTTTCTGGCCTTACTCCAGGTGAATAAGTAACTCAGTGCAAAAATATCTGGAAAGACCTGAGTTATATGAAAATTGCATAATAAAATCAAGGATCAAATGTACTATTGTACAAATTATAAATACAAATGCACTGTAGTATGTCAAATCTAGTGTCAAGGCAGCAGCCATAATATAATATGATTTTATTGTTTTCTAAGACTTTTTTTTGTAAGGATAAGGGTGCAGAAAAACTAGATTTCCCCTGAATGATATCAGTATATGCGTTACTTCAAATTATGAACATTAAAAGTCATAACCACGGGAAATAGATTTTTCTCTTGTTGGAGGCACAGAATAGATCCTCAGCAGCAGAAATTTACACAGCTTATTATTTAACATGGCAAGAGCTACTTTCCTTTACCCTGTGGTTAAAGTGATGTCTGGTAAAATTACACTCTATTTTGAAAAGCGAAATAGGTGAATATTGACTGGGGGCACATTTTTTATACTGACTAGAATTTTGGATTTCTTACGCCAGGGTAGGAATGAAAGAAAAAGCTGCACATTTGCATATAAAAAAGTAATTGATTTGATAATTTTGAAGTCATATGGAAATTCTAATGCACAGACTTAAAATTTAATATATAACCTAACAATAAATGTTAAAAACTTCCTTTCTTCTTACAGAGTATAATGAGATCTAATATGTCTAGAAATCTAATAGATAGTGAAAATACAGCATGAAAAGGACTTATTAAAACAATTAAAATTGCACTTGGGTGTATTTTACTGATTTTTGTTTTTATCGTTTTGTAGCAGTTTGAAAGCATCAGTCTTTTATATGTGGACAATCTCAATCTTCCCTGAAACTTACTTAGAGTTACTTCCCAGCCAGACAGATTTGTGAAGTCAAAAAAGAATTGAGTGGACACTGAGTACCTGTGATAAGCGTGTGTAAAGCCAGGCAGAATCCAGTAGAAATGTGACTATTTCCCTGTCATCTTGCCAAAGGCAATGCCTGGTTGCAAAGAGTTGCTGGTTCAGAGAGGTCACTGCCAGCTCCAATCTGCAGTTACCAATCCACTACTTTTAGAAGCTGAAGCTGCAGGAAACCCTCTCACCAGACAGGTTGACCTGGAGCACCTGGTTCGTTATCCTCTTCTTATGGAGCTGTAGGAGCTCCAACAACCTCTAGGGACCCTGGCGTGAAGCTGGGAGCAGTAACTGGAGCATGGCTTGGGAATATGAAGACTGGAAGACCCAAAACACCAGCAAAGGCCTGATTATGTTTTGTTCTACTAGGATCCATACAGCCTAAAAACCACAGCACAAAACCGAATGGGCAGGACTTCCAAGATCTCTACTTGTACCCCAGGTCCTGAGCACCAACACCTGCAACTGAGACAGTATTCCCCTCACCCTGCTCCAACTTCTCAAGCCTCTCCACCAGCTCTGCTTTTAACCTCTTCAAGAAAAAATCCTGTCCAAAAATAAACTACTCTAGAAAAGAATTTCAAATTTCACTCTCTCAGCATTAGACTTTAAGCAGTTCACTCGTTATAGCTTTAATTGGTACAATGGATTGTTCTGTATATCTGCAATCTGTATTCCATACATATGGACTACACATAAGACAGACAGCAGTTCCAGGTCTATGCTTAAATAACTAAAAGTTATTAAAAACTTCATCTCTGGTGCAGTGGAATGCTGATACCTCATGTATATAAAAACCACATAGATTTCAGTGATGGTACACATAAGTTTACGTTTTATATTTCCTCAACTTTCCCCTGTCAAATCCACCTACTCTTTTAAACGGGTAAAAGTTAGTTCCACCTAAACCCAAGGAGGAAAGTCTTTACCTTAAGGGTGGCAGAGCACTGGCACAGGCTGCCCAGGGAGGTGGTGGAGTCTCCGTCTCTCTGGAGACATTCAAAACCCGCCTGGACACGGTCCTGTGCCACCTGCTCTAAGGTGGCCCTGCTCTGGCAGGGGGTTGGACTAGTTGATCTCCAGAGGTCCCTTCCAAACCTATGATTCTATGATGCTATGATTCTAAAATAAATATCCTTTTATTTCTCTGATTATTAAGAATACCAAATCTCAGTTGCTTCATACTGCATCATATGTGTAGCATTGAATTGAAGGCTTGATCTCACAGAATCATGGAATCACGGAGTCTTCAGAGTTGGAAGGGACCTCTAAAGATCACCTAGTCCAACTCCCCTGCCAAAGCAGNATCTTCTGAAGTCAGTGAGCTTCAGTGAGGGTTTGAATTGGCTTGAATTTGGTCATTAATTTATCCTTTGTAGTCACAATTGCAAATAGCCACTGCATCTCCAGTCCTGGATAAAGAATGCTAGTCATGCACATAACATTGAAAGTGAAAAAGTATGCATTGGGAGGTCAACAACAAAGAATGAAGCTTTCTGTTTTTTGTTAATCCAAACATTTGTGTTTCTGATTTAGGGATTATGCCTCAGCAGATGCCAATTGTTTACATTTCAGGAAATGGTACCTCTGGTGTATGTGAAGGGCTCATCCTGAAATGAGTCTACTTGATCTCTATAAATATTTGGAGGTGGTGTGTTACTTTAATAGAATTAATAAAAATCAGGAAGATTTTTATTGGTACATAGACTACACTCCACAGAACACCACTGAACTGACTTGATGTAGCCCATTTATTTATCTGTGCTCCTATATTTATCACAGTATAATTTTAAAGCCAGATCTTACAACTTATACACCTATGATTAGACCCACTGAAGTGAATAGAATTTCTTATTACTGTAGTAAGATATGAGGTGGTTTTTTTATATTTTACTTTCTGTGTCAGTTTGACACTGGAACTTCCTTACAGCTATCAGTTCTTGGAGTTGTACATAGTTACACAGAGTACCGGGAGAGAAAGACACATCTCAGAAACCACAACAGACAATTATTCATAACAGCTGACAATTTAATTACATCTTTTATAGTGTATGGTAAGTCAACCCTTTGCAGTTTTAGTAAAAAGCCTAAATGAGTTCTCATATTTGTTTTTCAGGGTTATTACATTTATCACTCTTAAGTGTCCTATGCTTGGATCAGGATCATTAAAATCTTTTAAAGTAAATGCCTAAATATATTATTGTTTATTCTTGTGTTGCCTTTTACTCTCCTTTTGTCCTTGACAAAATCAGTTTTGTTGTCACTTTTCCAGATTCTCACAAAGAATTAGTTGTGCCAACCAGTTTCCACATGGTGGAAATAACTGCTCTGTTGTTGATAGGGCAGGCATTTGCAGTATTCTACTGATGTATGTGTACCTGTGAAGCATATACATTGCATTCTTTAACTGAATTATTTGTCACAGTACTGTAAAAGCTCATTCCGCCAGCTAAATGCACAGACACTGGGATCAGATGAATGCTTGCCTACAGTTCACAAATACTGACAAAATAACTGGGTTTTTACTCAAAAACATATTTATGAGAATGCTAAAAATACTACAGTATTACAGAAAATATTTCTGGGGTACAGGGAGAGTAGAAATGCTGAGAAAGAGACCTGGAGCACAAGAACAGTAGGCATAGATAACATTTTTCCCTCTAGTTCAGGATACCTTTCCTAGTGTTGCCATTATATAATGCATTAGAAGCGACTGCAAATGTCTCACAATCCTTGGACTCTGTGCAGTGGTGCTGTGCAGAGACAGACTTCTTTATGATTTCATAAACAAACCTTACATAAGCAGTGAAAATGCTTTCCACTCAACTACCAACTCAATAACCAGTCGTTACCAAAAAACTTGCTCTCTGTACTATGCCATTATTGTCACACCTTAAAAATCTCCCTGGACAAAGATCAACTGTGAGAAGATAATAAACTGGATGAAATTCTGATAACAAGCAATAGGAATGCCTGAAAAGCCATATTAGACTAATATTGTGTCACTTTGGTATTCATACACATATATATCTAAATATTGATGCTGAATATACTTTGATTAAAATATATGAATACGGCTGAAAGGGAAATGTCAAAATAGGAAGTACACAAAAATATATGTAGGATAGATCTGAAAAGACACTTAAGAAATTTCAGAGATGACATTAAAAGTAAGCCATTGAGAAATACATTGCTATGCCAGCATGTATTTTGACAAAAAGCAGAATGATGTACTTCAGAAACCTGAATACTAATATATATTTATTGATTTTAAATTCAATGCAGTCATGGAAAATACATATAAGTCATTGTGCCCATCCCAATAGAAACAGCTGCTCAATGCATAACAGATGTCCAAGTAACAGCAAATAGTTGAATGTGAAGTGCACTTAGAGTATTAGATTATTTTATAGCCCAAAAGTGTGCTTGAAAAATTCAAGTGGGTAATATGTCAGTGCTTCCTATTGATGAAAATCTTACTATTCGTTTAATTTAGAAACAAGCAAAACGAGAAGAGTTCAGAGATAAACTGCGGGGTTTTTTAATGTAATATGAACTTGAACAAGTTACTAAGATACATAATTAGTAAGAATTGAACTAAAATTCTTTTAAGGTATACCATAAACATGTGCTTGTGGGCAATGTAAGCAGCCATTTCTGTTTTATTCTGAAAGCACATCTCCTTACCCCTCCTAAAAAGAATGAATGCACCAAACACACTCTCATCTTCTAAAGGAACCCTAGTGTTGAACTCTTTTCTGCACATTTAACATAGAGAAAAATTCTAAAGCAATGTGACATTCTACTTAAAAAAAAATACAAAACGTAAATCCTTATCCTTAAAGGCAAAAATAAGCCATCAGATTCCCGAGACTGGGGAGGAAATTCCTCTGTTGGCACAGTTATTCCTCATGGGGAATCCATCACTACTGTGTCACTGTTACACATGTCTGACACACTTAAGTTTTCACCTAGCTCAGGTCTGGGCACAGGTTATCCAACAAGTCGTCTCTTTCTGGGTACATCCCTCCATCTGGAAGAGGTTCGGTGTTTATCAGTGTAATTGCTCATTTTGCAACATCCACTGGGATGAAGTGGAGCATGAAGCTGTACTACACTCACAATACTCAGTATTTAACCCCTGCTCCATTTCCTAAGAGACAAGGGTGGTTCATGATGATGTTTTTTAGTTTTTAACCCATGTGAGAGTGTGATTATGACCTGGGTTATTTCTTATTTGCATAAATGCTAGTAATTTCTTGCCTGTTTTAATATTCTGGAAAATGATACATATATAAGTCCTATACCATGTGAGACAGGAATTTCAGAAGAGTATCTAAAAGACAAAACTGAGTTTACTGTTCTAGCACTGCAAAAGTTAGCTCCTAAGAGTGACCTTGAAAAACATCTGCCTCTCTAATGGCTAGTCCAATATGCAATACTGAAGATTTTGGAACTGCATGTGTTAAGCTAGTGCCCAATTTTAGATATTTCTGCACATTGAAGTTCAAACCAGACATTTAATTCCAAAGTCAGCAGACATCTCATGCATTATCCATGCATTATCAGAAAGACAGAAGGGAAGCAAGAATGGTGACAACACTAACTGGATTAAGAAATGTTAGGGAAATGATGAAGACCACAGTTGGTAAGGAAATCTCTTTCAGTAGACTCAAAATTAGAAGGAAAAAGCTGGTAAAAATACACACCTTTTTCTCTGATCAGAAGAGGCTGCACTTCTCATATGGGACGCTGGAAAAATAAGTTCTACTTTCTCAAACAGTGGAAGAAGGAAAAGTAGAATTATGGTATTAATTGCTCAGATAAAGGAAGGCTTATCATTTTAAACAAAAGCTTGGAACACTCCATGTAATTGGTATCCTATCTGGTTTGTTAAACTCAAAGATGGTTTACAGAGAATACATGGAAAGACTTGCCCTTGCAAGCACCCTTGCCTTGCACTTGCCACTTCTCAGGGTGGACTAGAAAGAAAACAAATACATTCTGTTGTGACTGTTTGAATTTTTAGCCTTGCCAGTGCAGCATAGCTACTACAGACCT